>PVJH01009327.1:0-79808 GCA_004026705.1 Nesogale talazaci | reverse complement strand
ACAAATGTGTGCATAAGCAAAGGTGGTGAAGAAGCTGATGGTGCCTGGCTATCAAAAGATGGAGCGTCTGGGGACTTAAAGGCTTGAAAGTAAACAAGCAGCCATCTAGTTCAGAAGCAACAAAGCCCACATGGAAGAAGCACACTAGCATGTGGAATCATTAGGTGTCAAAGGGATGAGATATCAGGCTTCAAGAACTCAAAAGCACAACTTTGCATGCTCACTTTCCTGATATGATCCCTGAGGACAAATGTGTGCATAAGCAAATGTGGTGAAGAAAGCTGATGGTGCCCGGCTACCAAAAGATATAGCGTCTGGGAATTTAAAGGCTTGAGTAAACAAGTGGCCATTAGGCTCAGAAGCAATAAATCCCACACGGATGAAGCACACCAGCCTGTGTGATCATGAGGTGGTGAAGTGATCCGGTGTCAGGCATCAATGAGCTAAAATTATATTATTATTAATGAGAGGGAGTACAGATTGGGAACCCAAAGTCCATCAATAGGTGAGGTGACATCCTTTTGCAGAGGGGTTACAAGGAGGAGATGAGTCAGTTAAGATACAGGCTAGGAGCTATGAAATATGCAACCTTCCTATAGTTTCCATGCTGCCTCCCACCCACTATCATGACCTCAATTCTACCACATAAATCCAGCTAGACCAGGAGATGTATAGTGAAGTTAGAAACATGGGAAACTTAGGATAGATGATCCATCAAGACTGGTGTTGGGACTGGTAATAGCAGGAGGGTGGAGGGATGGAGGAATGGAGAGGGAGAGCCAACTTCAGGGATCTACATGTAGCCTCCTCTCTGGGGCACGGACAACAGGGAAGTGAGTGTTGGGACACATTGGACAGTCTATAGGATGAAAAAATAATTTCTAAATTACTAAGGGTTCAAGGGGAAGGGGGGGAGGAAGGGTAATATAAGGAGCTGATAATGGGGGCCTGGAGGGAGGGAGAATGTTTTGAGAGTGATGATGGCAATGGGTGTGTAAAAGTGGCCTGAATACAACTGATGTTGTTAGGGACTGTGATGGGAGTTGTAGGGGCCCCCCAATAAGATGATTAATTTTTTTAAAAGGTGGGGGGAGGGGAAAGGGGAGGGTTTTTTTTTAAGAGGAGCTTGTATCAAGGGCTCAAGTGGAAAATATTGGGAAATGTATGTGGAAATATGTGTGCAAATGTGCTTGATACAAATGATGTACTGAATGTTGTAGTAGCTGTAGGAGCCCCCAATAAAATTTAAAAAAGGGTTCAAGGTATGAAAGTTACTCAATGAGGAGATAACTCAAATCAAATTCAACAAGAATTCCAGGCACCTGCTCTGAGAAAAAGCAAAACTTGAACTATGCAAAAGAACTGCAGCTTGTCACAAGTTTGGATTAATTGAGGCGGGACTTACTTGCCCTTCAAATCTCACCCACCTCTGATCTTAAATTTTAATAATATGCAATGGTTCCTTAAAAGGCTACATGCTGGTTGAAGGTGTACCTTGATTAAGTCAATGATTCCTGTTGAGCTTAAAAGCCACTTAAAGCAGAGCTCAGTCAAAAGGAAATAATAATTATCTTTCTTTAAGATTTGATGTTGAGATCAACTAGCAGAAATGTTTTCTTCCCCTGCCTATCTTCTCCCTTTGGAGACACCTCAGACTCACCTAAATCCCTCCTTCTCCTTAGGTCTCTGGGTTTCTAAAGGCATGATGTGTTGTTCTTCATCACAACAAATAGTATGTATTGGAATAATGACACACTTGGCAGTTTCTAATGCATTTTATTCCTGTTGCACACAACCCAATGCCATTCAGCAAGCATAGGTCATGCCTTTTTGGATGATTCTTGGGGCTAGAAGTCAAATGGGTAGATGTCCAGCCACCGTGACTTCTGTACGATTTCTAAAGTGTGTTTTAGCTCCTTACTATTGAAAGCATGGCTCATGGGTCAGCAGCGTCAGCATCGGCATCTGGTTCTTAGAAATGCAAACTCTCAGGATGCATCCCAAACATATTCAGTCACGTCAGTTTTAACTCCTAGGGATGCTGGAGAGGGTGTAGGTCTTTACAAGTACACATAGCCACATAGAGTTGTTTTGATTGTTCCATTTGAACTGCTTCTTCTCATACCAGACTCTGCTTAATCAGAATCTCAATTTCAAAACATCCCTATGTAATTTATACCACCACTTTGTCACGTTTTCATACCGAAGTTGCTTAGATGGTGCTTTGCTGGCTGGAAGCTAGCCGACTGGTACAGCATGAGGGTCAAGCATGGTGGACAAGTTTCAATGAAGTCTTCCAGATTAGACAGGCTAGGATGACGGGTTTAGGGATATGATTCTGAGAAATACTACTTTTCAAAATCTTGTGGATCACTTTCTAATGTGCTTGCTTTGGGCATCTCTTCTGGATGAATCAATAACTGGAAGAGAACGTTATATTTGGCAAAGGTGAGAGGCTAGCAAGGCCCTTTAGAGAGATGGAGTGCCACAAGATGTGTCATGATGGAGTCAAGCATTCTATTGGTTATGAAAATGTTGAAGAACGAAATGATCTTCTCTTCTCTTCTATTGTACATAAGGTTTCCACAAGTCAGAGTAAACTCGGTGACTCTGTTTGTCTTCCTGTCATCTATTTATCTATCACTATCCATCTACTTGGAGTCCGGCTGGTGTAGTGGTCACACTCTGATCGCGTTGTGATCTCCATGGTCAACAATTTGAAACCATCTCCTCAGAAGAAGGACTAGGATTTCTGCTCCTAAAGCCATGTCGTCTCAGAAACCCACAGGGATTTGCTCTCAGTGAGCATTAACTCGATGAGAGTGAGTTTTGTGTGTGTGTGTGTGTGTGTGTCATAATTCAGGCTTATTAAAGCTTAAGGAATCTAGAGAGCTGAGTTCTTCTTCATGAGATGCATAGGCAGCAAGACAGAGCCTGGGCAAGTACCTCCAAAGATGTAAGTTCTTCCAGAGTGTGTTTCCTGTTTTATAACTCACCAAATCTGTAGGAGTGGAATGCAAATAGAGGGTTCAGCCAAGGAGCTGGGTGAGAGTTAATGGATCAATCTGCTCTCCCTGTCAGTGCTTTTACCACTGACTTCTGGAATGTGTTTGATGAAAAGAAAGAAACTTCTTCAGACAGAAGATACTGATGCAGCCTTCTGTGGTTAGGACCTACAAGAACAATACACCAATGTCATCTGAGTTTTACTCACCCCCCAACTCCATTTAAAAATTGGCAATGGGGACAAAAATATTTTTTAAAAAAGACTTACTATTGTTGTAATGGTTATAAATAGCCTTATTCCCTACTTAGTGAGAGATGTAGGCATCATGGTTCAGCTCTTTTTAGATTAGGCATTGCTTTTCACTAGCTTTACAAAAGCTGCATATGAAAAGCAGTACTACAAGGAACATAACACGGCTGTCATTTATCTTTCCACCAAGTTGGATTATAGTTAAAAGCCAAATCAGTGGAGAACATTTTTGCTGCATTCCTATCACCAAATTTGATTGAAATTTTATCAATGGACAATTGACATAGAAATCAGGTCTATTTAATGTTCTAGACTTACCTCAGGACTTAAGGAAAAGTAAACTAATGAGAGTCAAAAGAATCTAAATCATGAATGTCTTCATCAACCCAGCCATTCCTGCCTCTGATATCAAGTGACTTTCTAAATAAGCATTTTTCATCTTTGTCACCAAGGTTAAGCAAAGATTATTCATACAAACCAATGAACCTGAATTCAGTGTGCAGAAAGTGGATGAAAGAGCAAGATGGATGAATAATTTGTGGGTGTGTGAACACGAACACAAGGTGTGCTGGTTCCTTCTGGAAGAGGCAATTTTTTTTTAGATAAAAAAGGCCTGGCCTGTGTAGTTGAGTGTGTGATAGTTCGATTTTATGTCAACTTGGCTGAGTCAGGATTCTCGGTAGTTTGGCAACTAAGACCTAGAAATTCCCTACAGTGTGGCCTAACACAATGTTATCACTTCCATAAAGGGACCTGCTAAGTTGAACGTGGAATGCAATGCTTTTACTAGGAACCCATCCTAATGCTCTACATTGAAAGGATGTTTCTCTGAGGGAGCAGGGGTGGGTGTCCTCCTTCCAATGTAAGTGGACACTGTGGTAAAGTTTGCTCATATGGTTCTGCATTGAGATACTGCAGATTGTTAACTTGAGATACTTTGGATTTGATCCCACAGCCTGCCATATTGCCTACCAATTCTGATAGTCATCAACCGCTTCTTACCCTGTGGCCTACCAACCTTGGATACTTTCACCTCTGCAGCCAACATCCTGGGGTCTTCGTGATAATTTGTGCTTCATCTACCTCACAAGTCAGGTGAAGCCACTAGCTGCTCCATGAGTTGGGAGAAAAATTTGGCCTATTATTTTACCCACTGCCTTGGAGTCTGCTCAAACTTGGACTTACCCTCTTCTTTACCTGTTTAAGTAATTTTCAGATATAAATCTTTCTCAATATCTGTAAGTTTCACTGGTTTTGTTTCTCTAGAACACCCAGTCTAATACAGATTGTACATTATTGAGTCTAATGGCGTTACCCTTGGCTGTCATAGGTGCATCCATGACCTTTCACAAATACTATTTCTGAGGGTAGAGGAGGACTTAGGCCACTTGACCAGATCTTAATCAAACTCCCCTTCTTTGATAGGGTTGTCAAGGTCAAGAACTTGGACCAGTTGACCAGATGGTTTTTTTTGTTTGTTTGTTTTTAATGCAAGATAAGGGAGAGTCACTGTCCCCAAGATCATTCAGCATAGAACAATCCAGTCATTTTCCCCAGTGTCCTGTTGAGTGCTCCATCAGGGGAAGTTTAAAGGGGCAATGGGGACAGGAGGAGCAGTGAGGAAGAAAGCCCCATGCACTCACAGTCCCACAACCAGCCCAGACACCACCCCTCACAGGTGCTAGGAGAAAGAAGACATGTGGGAAAGCTCCAGGGTCTAGGAGGGACAGAATTGGACCCTCCAAACACAGGGAATGGCTTTCTGCAGTTCCTCTCCCTGCAATCTCAATGACTGGGACACGGCAGTCCACAGTCACTTTCGGATGCAGGGGAGTTGGCCAGATCTTAATCAAAGTTCCCTTCTTTAGTAGATTAGTCAAAGTCAATAATTTGGTTAGCAACCCCCTTGAGCATTAAAAGGATACATTTTAACTAATTAATGTTAAAAAATTGAGTGATTCCCAAAGCCTTCCTCCCCCTAACTATCATGGTCCCAATTCTACCATGGTCCCAATTCTACCATGGTCCTAAATCCAGATGGACTGAAGGAGGTACACTGGTAGAGATAGGAAATGGAAATATGGGGAACTCAGGACAGATGAACTTGTTGGAGCCAGTAGTAAGAATGGCGCTACTGGATGGGTGGAGGGAAGGTGGGATAGAGAAGGGGAACCAACTACAAGAATCTACACATAACCTCCTATAGGGAGGACAGACGTTGGAGGAGTGGGCAAGGGGAGATATCATGCAATGTAAGATATGACAAACAATAATAGTTTATAAAGTATTGAGTGTTGGTGGGGGAGAGGTGAGCAAGGATGGAGGGGAAAAGATGAGAAGCCAATGTCAAGGGTTCAAGTGGAAAAGCAGATGTTTGGAGAATGATGATGGCAGCAGGCATGTGAAGATGCGTGGCACAATATATGCATTTATGTATTGTGAAAAGTGATGTATGATCCCCTAATAAAATGATTTCAAAAAAATTGAGTGAGCACACAACCATGGCAAGTGAGTTTATACACCTGGTTTGGGAGGGCAAGTGGATTCTGATTAATCAAACCTAAAGTGAAAGCCACTATCCTGAGGAAATAAAATTTCTAGTGTGAAACTGGCCAACTAAATAATTCTAGCATACCAAGGAACTCTGTTTGCTCTCAAAAGAAATTTCAAACTTTCCCACCAGCTAAGTCCATTAATGTCAAGAGGTTTATTAGATTAGCTTGCCTCTGGTAGAGTTTTCAATGCTCAGGTTTCACAGTCCTTGTTGTCAACAAAAATTTCCGTTGTGAAATGGTCTATTTTTGTGTTTCCTGAACTCTGAAGATAAATGTGCTTCTTAGGTGCTTGCAAAGGAGTCGAAAGACAGTACCCTGGTGTTCATTCTTCCATCAGGTGACTCTTCCTGGGCAGTCTTTGGGACACAGAAATGCCTTTATTCCAAGAAATGGTTCCACTAGCAGCACACCTGATCACACTCAGCCCAGATTTAAAGAGCCCTGTGCCATGTCAAAGGAAAATGTTCTATCATAAATCTCCAGAAACAGAAAAGGTCAGAGTCACTCTTGGTAATTAGCCTGCTGAAATACAGTGGCCTTGCTTTTTGTTTAACCTTTTAAGAAAAAGGCTTAAGGCCCATGTGTCTCAACAAGTGGTCTTTTATTAGATACATCCTTAACACTCTTTGCCCCTCTCCTGATTCCCTTCCCCTGCCTGCAACCCTAGTAGAACATGGCTCTGGCTAGCTTTGTTTGAATCCTTTAAATTGGGATGCATTAATGTTTCCTTCCAAGTACACTTTATTCATGCCTAACTACTGAAAGTTTGTGGAATGCTATCACTTTGTACAGTGAACTTAAGTTATATATATTTTAAAGAAAAAGCTTTATTTTAAATAGCCAGAATTATCTGCAAGCAACCAACCGCAGTTAGGAAAAACATTTTTTGAATGATGTAGAATTTTTGTTTTCCCACTGTCCTAAGCTCAAGAGGTAACACAGGAAACAAGGGTTCTATACTTTGTTTTTATCACTTAATACAAGTTAAAGGTTGAAAATGTTCCATTATTAATTGGGTATTAATACATATATCTTTCTACAGTTCAATATCAGGCAGAATTGCTACCATAGTCAGTTTCCAAACACCATTTTTCTTGCTGGAGTCCTTGACATCACCTCCCTTTTTAACCTCACCCCCACGCCAGTCACCATGATTGTATCCCACCTTCCAAACCCTGATTCTACTTGCTTTCCCCATAGG
This sequence comes from Nesogale talazaci, assembly GCA_004026705.1. Classification (NCBI taxonomy): domain Eukaryota; kingdom Metazoa; phylum Chordata; class Mammalia; order Afrosoricida; family Tenrecidae; genus Nesogale; species Nesogale talazaci. The sequence goes on along the minus strand of PVJH01009327.1, from coordinate 72,796 downwards.
TTCATCGATCCTGGGTTTAATACACAAATAAACAGAAAAACAGAAATGTGTTAGTCCGGGCAGGGTAGAGAACCAAATCCATAGAAACTCATTTGCGTATAAGAGAGAGTTTTATATAAAGGGTAATTGTACCTTAAGAAAGCATCCCAACCCAGTCCAGCCAAGCCCATGGATCTGATATTAGCCCATATTTAGGTGGCTGTTTGTTTGGAGACAAGCCTTTAAGACACAAGATGCTATTTTATCTAATAACTGGGGAGCATCTAATTTCTTCACCATGCTTTGTTCTAGCACCCATATCTTCTCTGACCCCTTCCTGGAGGTATGGAGCAGGGTCACCGTAAAGAAGATAACTGCTCTCTTGAAAATTTTTACTCAACTAATTATTCTTAAGTTGTAGCTAGGATTTAGTGTGAACCCATTCCTGGATCTATGTTTATTGTTGTTAGTTTTTTCCTCTGTCTTTTGCTCCCTTTCAAAGTCTCCATGTTATCCTGGAGTCTTATCAATCACCCTCCGCAGCATAATGATCTTCCATTAACATTGTCTTTGATTGACACATGGCACTAATTTTTTTTATAATCCTGTTGAGAGAGAAATATTGGACCATCATAGGCTAACTCCATATTACAGTACCTGAATTATTCCCTTGTACAGATTCAATCCTTTGTGGCTGGATGCCATGTACACAAACAATGGAGGCTACTTGTCAGGGAAATTTATAATAATAATCACTGGAAGGTCAGTCACTAGTTTGCTGGAATAATGCATATCTTAGTACACCATATGGGCAAACCCAAACCCAGGGAAAAGGGAACAACAAGTGATCTAAAATCAATGGCACGGAGGGCATAAAATGCCTCATAGCGCTTGATCAACTGTATTTGAGAGGAATTACTGAGAGCTGAATGAAGGTCAAACATGTTAGTGGAAAAGGAGGAAAGTAAAAAGGAATAAAGGAAAAACCAGGATGCAAAAGACATTTATAAATACAGGGCACAATACAAGGCACATACAAATACATATATTTGTATAATGATAGGGATATATGTCTATGTACATATACTTATATGTTAAATATTAAGATGGCAGATGGACAGTGGGTCTCTCCTCCAATATTCCCCTAACACAAGAACACATTGTTCTAATAACTTGGCATTCTGTGATGCTCACCTTCCTGACATGATCACTGAAGACAAAATAGGTGCATGAACAAATATGGGGAAGAAAGGGCATAGTACACAGCTATTAAAATATAGTACTGGGGTCTTAAAACCTTGAAGTTAAACAAGCGGCCATCTAGCAGGGAAACAACAAGGCCCACAAAGCCACAGAGGAAAAGCACACCACCATATGATCATGAGATATCAACAGGATAAGGTATCAGAAGACCCAAAACAATCATACCAATGCCAAAGAAGGGTACCAGAGTGGAAACTCAAAGCCCATCTGACCCAAAGACAATTTGACATCTTCTCACAGAAGGGATGAGTCAGTCAAGGTGCACTGCAGCACCAATAAAACATAACACATTTTTCTAGTTCTTTAATGCTTCCCCCCACCCCACTAACATGTCCCCAGTTCTATGTCACAAATCCAGCTAGCCAAGAGCCTATACACTGGTACAGATAAGAGGTCTTGACACACGAAATCCAACACAGAAAATAGCAATGTATCAAGGGTTCGAGAGGGTAGGAGGGTGGGGGAAAGAGAGAAAACGGAGGAGTTGATATCAAGGGATCAAATGAAAAGTAAATGTTTAGAAATTGATGTTGGCCACATATGTACATGAATGCTGGATACAATTCATGTATGAATTATTATAAGAGCCGTAAGAGCCTCCAATAAAATGATCTTTAAATAAACCCAACCTTCAAAAAGCTAGCATATAGGGCATTAATGTGGCAAGACCTTGTGCTACTAACCTGGCAACCTACCAGCAGTTCAACAATCTTGGTATTGCTGTCTACTGCTTCCTCAGACACCATGTATTTTCATCATTGTTGCTTTTATTGTTATCCCTGGCCCTCCTGCAAGCAAGATGCACCCCACTACCTGGAGAGTTTCACCCTTATAAAATAAGATTTTCGAGAGCCCCCCCCACTCCGACCCCGGTCCCTCCTATCCCATGTTTAGGATCAAAAAGTAGCAAAGATAAAAAACAAAAACAAACAAACAAAAACAAAACACTTGCTAATAGACTTTAATAACCACTTTTGAGATCTCTTCAGCAGGCACAATGGAATGTCCACAACCACACGTGTGTATGTGGATACTTTGTGTCTCCCTCCTTTTCCCCCATCGGTGATGTTTGTCCAGTTGATTACCTGTACAAAAACTTAGAGCAAATAGACTTGCCCCTGATTGACATGGACCTCCAACTGTTGTCCTGACCACACCAAGTACCTCCCTGGATTCTTCACTCCAGATGAAAAGCAGCACCAAAGGAACAGATGAAAACCCCACAGGAGCACTCCCCCCCAAGTCAAAACTTTAATATGTACTAGAAAAGTACTAGAGTTGCACAGTGGGCAGGGGAGATTTCATGATCAAAAGGTCCAATGTAGTGATACCAGCACAATAAGAAATAGTCCACAAGGGGTAATAACTTACATGCAGGCTTCTGACTGTACAGGCTAAACCTTTGAAATGTCCACATGGTGTGGAATAGTGGTCTAGAAATTACCATTGTTAAATCACTGCAACTGCAGGGCCTCGTATCATAACGGTCTGGTGTGTTGGATCTACCAAACCAAATTGGGATTGTCCAGTGGTGAAGGGGTAGCTGACGAGGTCAGGAATAAATTTACTAAGCAGGCAGTAGAAACATTAAATAGCATTAGCATTGCCTGTGCACACCAACTCATGAAGCACAGCTCCATGCTGGAGTACTTAAAAGAGTCTACCAGAGCATATTGGAAACCATAGAACAAAGTATAAACTCCCATATCCCCATCTGCTGGACATGTCCACATTTTAGTAATATGCGGTATCATCTAAACATGAACAAAATTGTGGGTGTATCCACTGGTACCTTCTTTTTGTGCACGGGCACTGTGTATAGATGTTTCCAACCAAAAAATGGGTTTGCAGCATTTTTTTTTTAATTCCCACAGTTTGTTTGTTATGAGAACCCATGTTTGAGACCCACTTTTGATCTACAATGTTGCAAAGAAAAGAGACTGAAAAACAAAAATAGAAAAGAAACGGGCCTGTAGGGCTGGCCATGGCGGAAATTGGGGCATGGATTGGGAGGAATGGACATGTCTATATATTTCTATAAGAGTTTATTGAAGGCACTAAATGATGACCTGAACCAGGTGGCCCACACAATCTTGGCACTCCACGGACAGCTTAATAGCCTAGTCAGTGTGATATTACTAAAGTGCAAAGGACTGGTCTGGCTCAGGGCAGGTAAAGGTGGAACCTGTTTGGATTAGGGAGGAATGTTGTTACGATTTCAATGGGTCCACTATAGTAACTACCAAAACAGAGGATTTAAAATAATGAGTCAGACAGTACTCGGGCTCTAGAACATAGAGCCCAAACTTATATGGTCTACTGTCTTCTTAAAAAAAAAATTCCTCATGACCTCCCTAGCAATGAAAACCTTTTTTACTCCAGTCTAGAATCCAGGATAAAGTGTAGATATCTGCTCTTATAATGCCCTTAGATCATTCCACACACCACCTGGAGGCAGGGGTTGGTGGTGGGCAGTGGCGCCCACTTTGGGAAACTATGCTTCTAGAACAACCCCACCCCAACCCCTAAGTATTTACCTCTGTTTTGCCTTGACTTTTGCCATTAATAGGGCCATCATTATCCTTATTGGCCATTGACCCAATAGGCCCGTGGGTTTTTCACACCCTAGTGAAAACTATAGATGAGAAAAAGGATAACCCTTTAAACACCAAAGGTTAAGACCCTGGGACCAGGAGGGAGAATAAGAAGATTATTTAGATCCACCTAATCAATGATTTAATTTCACTAAAGATGTCAAGGGATTCAAGAACCCTAAGACTCATTAGCTAACTGTTGACTTTTGCTTCTGTACTTTTCCAGTGCTTAAGCTTACTACATCTGAATTCATTTTCCACTCAGAGTCACCAGATTCAAAATTTTGAAGGGCTGCCTGCTGCCCACACCCACAACAGATATCAGTGTTAAGTCACTAAGCGTTAACCTAGTCAAGAGTGTGCTGTTGTGATTGAATGTGATGTCACCCTGGCCAAGTGAGGTTTGTTGCTTTATACAGTAAAGTTTGAAGAGCACTCTTGGCCTAGAGACTGAGTGCTAGCTGACAGCTTGAATAAAAGCATTTCATTTGTGCAACATGTTGGTGGGGGACTTCACAGCGAAGATGGCATCCTGCATTGAGACAAATAACTTGGCCTTTCACCGAAAGTGGGACAGAGATGAACATTAGAAGCTCACCAGGAAGAGACTCATGGAAGAAAGAGAAAAGAAGACTGGAAGACCAGGGTAACCCATTGAGCAGGAACTTTTGTGGCACAGGGATGACAAGGGGCACCTTGAATCCAAGCTTGGGAAGACAGTGGTTATTACCAACACCACCGCACCATGTGAGGTGATTCCTGCAATGTCTGCGATTCTGTGTGAAGGACTCCAACACCTTCCTGGAGCACACCAATGAAAAGAACCATCAGCACAGGCTGGACATGTCTATGGGAGGAGCACATTCACCCCTGGACTAGGTGAAGAAATGCGTTGAAGTCAGCAGGTAGAAGAGGGAAGGTCGCAGCAAGATTGTGATTTTGAGGAAAGGGTGGAGGAGCTCAGAGAAGAGGAGGGAATAGCCAAAAGTGATAAGAAAGAGAGGCAGAAGGAGAAGAGAAGGAGGGCTGAGGAGGACTTGACATTTGAGGAGGAGGAAGGGGAGGAGATGACTGCTGTGATGGACTTCTCTGGCTTTGGTGCTAGCAAAGAAGAGTTCTTGAGGCATTTCTATTGCCAGGCCCTTTGCTGGGCCATCATTTTGTATGTGTAGAGGTCATGGCTTTGAGGGCACTTGGGCAAAGCCATATATGTGGCAAGGACCAGGGTTGGAGAAGGATGTTTGTGGTTTCTCTCTATTTCGTTAGAGGGCACAAGACATTCCTTCATCCTCAGAATGTCACTGGAGTCACAGGACCAGTCTCTGACTATCTGAATTCCCAAGAAAGAAAAGCTTCCCCTTCTGTAGCTGCTTTCCCGAACTACCCCCTGTATCTTGACTCTTTCTCATCTACCTATCCCCTTTGTCTGGGCATTCTGTTTTTATCCTGTGTTCTGCCATTGTTTGAATTTTGACTTTTCTCAGCCTGCAGCAGAAGGGTCCTCTGAGTCCTTCTGTTTATGGTTGATGGCATAACCTTGTCCAGTCCAGTCACTCTCCTATTCTTCATGTGTGTGCATGTATATTTCTGTCTGGGTCTGTGGTGTGTGTGTGTGTGTGTGTGTGTATGAGGCTGTCATGTAGAAGAAGTCTGAGCTAGAACCCCAGAGCTTTGTTGCCCTGGGGCTGATGTTCTTGGCTTTCTCAAAGCATGTAACAGGAAATTAAATGGTATGAGTATTTGGTGTGGTCTGTGTTTGGTGAATTTTTTAATTTGTTTATCAGCTACTGACTGTTTCAGTTTCTCATGTTTGTTTGTTTTACTGAGGAATTTTCTTTCTTGTGAGCAGACTCTTGAACAAACCTATTTGATGCAACAACAACAGCAGCAAACCCAAATTATGGTAGTCACTGGGTCTCAGAGGCTATTTAACATTTATAGCAAATGACATTAACTGGGCCTTTTTCAAAGAAAGAAAGGAAGAACAGAAGGAAGGAAGGGAAAAGACTGGTGGGGTGGTCGTTGGAAAGTTCGTGAGGGGGCTGGGAGGATAAGGAGACCTCTTGCACCTTCCCTTCAGGGTAGGGATCTAGGGGGAAAGGTGTGACATCTTTTGAGGAAATACAAGGCTGTAGATCCAAAGTCTTTGAAGAGGCAGAAGGGGGAAGTGGAGAAGCTGAGGCCACTCTTCCTGCAGAGAAAGATCAACCTGAGACCCTACAGCAGAGGGAGCAGAGAGAGAAAGCTTGTCTGCAGAGGGTGCTGCAGATACAAAAGCAGAAACCCTATAGGATGAGTAGTAGGTGTAGGGAAAATCAAAGATCATCTCAGTCTTTTGTTCCTTCCTCTAGGCCTCACTGTCTCTAGTACCCCCACAGCCCACACCAGAGTTTTCAATGCAGCAGATGCTACAATTCTGGTCCACGGATGCTAATGGCCTGCCTAGGGGAGTCCACCCCTTCAGTAGATGTCCTCTCTAGAAATTGCTCCTTCTTACTGTTGATGTCCTCTGGGCTTTCTTCCTCCTTGTGGCAGTTACATAGTCGTGTGTCAATTTGAGGATATTAAGAGTGAAAGGGTGGAGTCTAGCCTGTCAGTCAAGTCACAGCCTGATGATGCCTCCTTGTGGGCATGGTCTTCTCATGAGGATTCTGGGAACTTCCTCTCTCTCTCTCTCTCTGCCTGCATCTTCCTGTTGACAAGCCACTCAGAGAATTGCTGAGTCCTGTCAGAGCTTCTCTCTCTCTGCTTCACCTTGTTGTTGAAGAGCCACACTTGAGAGCTGGAGAAAACACGCGGAGACCTGCATCAGCACTGAGATGCTTCTGCTGCCACTGGATCCACAATACTTTGCACCCACTGTCCTATGATCTTCCAGCATTTTTCATCATTACATGGGACAGCATGAGTCTGAAAAAGGATTTATAGACTCATAGTGCACTTATGGGCTAATATTGGACTTAAGGACTTGATCTGCACTGGGCTGGGATATTTTCTTAATATACAATTACTCTTTGATATAAAACTTTTACACATAGATGAGTGTCCCTGGATGTGTTTCAGTAGTCAACCAGAAGTAGCACATTATCCCACATCATTTTCCTCTTTTCTTTTTTCTCTCACCCTTGACTACCTCTTATATTTCCTAGAGAAATCCTAGCAGCAGAGTTACTGTGGTGGGGGTGGCCCTGGGGAATAAGTAGTGCCAGATGGGGAAGTGAGGACTGAATGACCTGGGGAAGGGAATGTAGAAGAGAGAATGGGAAAGGAAGTAAGTAACAAGCCATGTTTGCCATCAGTTTGGAGGCAGGGCCTCCATTACAAGTGTGTCCGAGGTAGTGTCCAGTTTGTTTAGTGGAGTTTCCAGATTGGCTCTCACCAATGCAGCCTCTGGAGGAGCAGTTCTCAAACTTGTGCTGAGACCCCTTTGGGGGTTGAATGACCCTTTCACAAGGGTCACCTAAGACCATCAGAAAACACATATTTTTGATGGTCTTATGAATCAAGACACCGCTCCTCTACCCATATCCAGGCAGGTCTGCCCACATGCAGATAGCACCCACATATGAGTACCCAGTGTAAAGACTGTTACCCATGCTACATCATCCTTCAAGACAAAATTTCATTTATTTGTAATTAGAAATAAAATATTTCAAAAGATATAGTTGCATTGTTTTTGTGCTTCCTCACTATGCTTTAATTATGATCAATTTGTAACAATGAAAATACATTCTACATTTCAGATATTTACATTATGATTCACAATAGTAGCAAAATTACAGTTATGAACTAGCACCGAACATAATTTTATGGTTGGGGGTCACTATAATGTGAGAAATTCTGTTGAAGGGTTGCAGCATTAGGAAGGTTGAGAACCACTGATCCAGCGCATGCTGTGAGACTTGAAGATCCAGGATTCGGTATCCCAGCATTGCTTGAGACCTGGACCAGGTTCTCAGGATTCACCCAGCAGCCTGGGTCAATGCGATGCATTCAGTGCATACCACCAAAGACACTCCCCCCACTTTTGTGTCCCCAAAATTATGTCAGTCTTTCCCTCTGGTCCCCCATCCCTCACCCCCTGCCTCCCACCAAAGGTCAGACCTCCCTCTTTTCCTACCAACAGACATGCATGCATGTTTCCCAGATGCATTTGCTCCCTTTCCCGATTCTTGACTTGGTTTCCCCAGCATTTTCCCACACCTTTCTGATAGGGTTGTCTACCTGTATTGGGGGGGACTTCATTATAGATTTACATCGCAGTCATGTAGTAGACAGCATCCCCTTCTACTCTCTTGTTCATTTGGTCCCAGATGATGAGAGGTGCCATCTGGCATAGTGACCTTCAAAATACTTACCTAGAGCAGAGAGGGTAAGGAATGCACCTCATGGTTCATCGGCACCAGTCAGAGTCTCTACCAGGTTTTCTAGACCCCCTGGCTAGCAGACTTGATGCTCTACAAACCTGAGCTGTGTCTGTTCTGCTACTTGTTCCCACAGCAGTGAACTCATATAGTATTTCTTCTTTTGTGATTGACTAACTTCAATCAGTGTGTCTTCCAGATCCCTCCAAGTCTTGAGGTGTTTCACAGTTTCATCGCTGTTGTTTCAGGGATACATAGCATTCCACTCTGTGTATATACCAGAGTTTTTTTTAAAAAATTCAATCTTCTACTGGTGGGAATTTAGGCTATTTCCAGCTTCTTGCTACTGTGAGCTATCCTGCAATGAATGTGGGGCAGCAAATGTCTGTTGGTGATTTTTTTCTTACTTCTTTAGGTATATGCCCAGTAATTGTATTACTGGGTCATATGGTATTTCAATTGTCATTTGTTTTAGGAATCACCATTATCACCTTTCCCAATGCTGTAAGTACATATTTGCAAGCCTCCCAGCAATGGATAAGAGTTCCAATGCAGCATGATGGCATGGAGCAGGCGGGCAAGTGGAGGGGTGTGAGAATCCACCCCCAACCCCAACTACATGGATGGTCACCCATCCACCCAAGGGAGTTTACTTTGGAGGTCAGCACTGAGGTTGCAGCATGGGGAGAGGGGCATGTCTGACCAGAGCACACAAGAGCAAATGAATGGGGAGGAAGAGAGAGTGGAGTGCATCCTGGCCCATCAAGCCTCAAGGATATTCTCCCCACTCAGAACAACCGTTGCACAGAGTGGACCATATGGTGTCCCTTGCTGACCTAAGGCCCTACAGGTACAACACTGGAGAAGCTGGGTTAGGAGTGCACCTGGTCTGACCTCACCACACCAAGGCAAGGGCATGCAGCAGAGCAGCAGGAGAGGGAGAGCATGGAGGGGGAGAGTGCCAAGGATATACTTTGGGGTCAGGATATGGCACCTCATCTGACTCAACCAGGGGACATTTCTGGAGGTCGGTGAACATACCTTGAATGATTTATAGGTTTTTCTTTTGTCATTATTTATAAATTTATACTTATAATTTTTCTGGACATTGGGGGTTTTGTTTGTTTTTCATCCTTTTGTTTTATTTTGTTGCTTCACCTTGTGACATCTTGGTTTTTGTACATATTACTGTCTCTGTAGATCTATCTAGATAAGATAGGCTGGATGAACAATCTGGAGAAGAAAACAATGAGACTGATGGTTCTGAGGGGACATGGGACATGGGGAGGTGGGAGAAAGGAGGTGGTGTTGACCATCCCAGGGACAAAGAAACAACAAGTGATCCAAAATCAGTGGCAAGGTAAGTGTAAGAGGCCTGATAGGGGTTGATCAAGAGTAATGTAACAGAGAGAAATTACTGAAATTCATATGAAGGATAAGAATTATGGTGGGACAAGAGAAAAGCAAAAGGAAATAGAGGAAAGAACTGGAATACAAAGAGCATTTGCTGAGGTCTAAATACAGGCATGACCATAGGTAAATATATTTATATATGATGATGGGGAAATAGATCTACATGCACTTACTTATAGAGTTAGTATTAAGGCAACAGATGGACAGTGGACCTCCACTCAAGTACTTCTTCAATGCAAGAATATTTTGTTCTATTAAATTGACATTTCTTGATGCTCACCTTCCTAGCACAATCACTGCAGACAAATGTGTACACAAGCAAAATTGGTGAAGAAAGCTGATGATGCCAGGCTATCAAAGATATAGTGTCTGGTGTCTTAAAGGTTTGAAAGTAAACAAGGGGCCGCCATGTAGTTCAAAAGCAGCAAAGTCCACATGGAAGAAGCACACCAGACCGTGTGACCATGAGGTATCAATGGAAGCAGTTATCAGGCATCAAAGACCAAAAATCATACCATTGTGTGCCCACCTTCCTGATATGATCGCTGCAGACAAAGGTGTGCAGAAGCAATTGTGGTGAAGAAAACTGATGGTGTCCAGCTATCAAATGATATAGCATCTGGGGTTTAACAGCTTGAAGGTAAACAAGAGGCTCAGAAGCAACAAAGCCCGCATGGAAGAAGCACACCAGCCTGTATGACCAAGAGGCATTGAAGGGATCCGGTATCAGGCATCAAAGAACTAAAAATTATATAATTATAAATGAGGGGGAGTACAGATTGGGGACCCAAGGTCCATCTACAGAGGAAGGGATATCCCCTTACAGAAGGGTCATGGGGAGGAGATGGGCCATTCAGGGTACAGTGTAGCAACAATGAAATAAGCAACTTTCCTCTAGTTCTAAAATGCTTCCTCCTCCCCATGATTATGAATTGAACTCTACCTTACAAATCCATGAGTTGGACTGACACAGCGACTACAGCAACTGGTTTAAGCATGGCAACAATTTTGAAGATGGTACAGAGTTAGGCAGTGCTTTGTTTAGTTATCTAAAATGTTGCTATGAGTTGCAGCTGCTGAGATGCCCCCTAATAAGCTAGCTGCACTGATGTTGGTGGAGATCCAAACTCACTGGAGCAGACACTCCTGCAAAGATAAGTTATGCCTGGCAGAGAGTAAGCATGCTCACTGTGGTCTCACTCTGGCAATTCAGTTCTTAGGAGTAACACAAGCCACCTCTACTCGCTACTCATTTGTACAACTGTTCACCAGGACAGCTAGAAATATTCAGTCAGAAGTTTAGTGGCTGTACCACACGTGTGCCCAACATCTTGCACCAGACTATAAAGGAATCTGCCCATATGGAAAATTTCCAGACACTCCTGGTTGGATCTCAAAAATGTGGACTTTCCTAAAATTCATTTCTTACTTTGCTATCAGGATATCCACACTCCATACTCAAAGACTCATAAAAGTTAAAAGAGTAGATCAAAAACTTTACAGAAATCCATTAAGTTGGTGAGTGTGAGTTGCTATTTTGAATGACCCGAGGGCACTCCATCAACAAACATCAATGAAATCCCTACCATCTGCTCAGCTCTCAAACGCAAACAAATTCACTGCCATAATTTTGATGCCAACTCATAGTGGTCCAACAGGGCAAGGTAGAATTGCTCCCGTCAACTTTGGGGATGGTAATTCTTTATAAGATTAGAAAATCCTATCATTCTTCTGAGAAGCAGATGCTGCCGTTTCAAAACTGCTGATATTGCAGTTTTCAGCTGACTGAATAATCCACTTTGTCATAGAATAGGTTTAAAATATTTTTTTCTTGTAGGTTCTAACATAACTAAAAAAATTTAAGAAGCAATAAGCTATGTATATTAATACAAGGCAGGAAAATACCATTTGCCACGTTCATGTGATAGCTGAATCAACTGTTATATTTTTCTTGTTTCTCTCCTAATATGATCATGGTTAGAACTTGATTTCTTATGCCACCACAGCACAGTGGCAGTATCATGTGAATATTTTAAATTATCTGGCTTTCATAATGTAAAATGAACAAGTGAAACAAAGTACAATCATGCCTCATATTTAACCCAATATAAAAATCATATTTCAACATGTAATCAATGTGAAAATTACTACTGAGGTGTTTTACATTGTTTCCTTCATACTGGTTCTTCGAAATATAGGGTGTATTCTATAATTACAGCACATCTCAGTTCAAACTTTCACTCAGTTTTGATAGTGCTTATAAAGAAAATGCCTACAGTCTTGGACATAATATACGTATAAAATCTGTATAATCTCTGCCAATTTGATTAGACAAAAGTTTTTTTCCTCCTCAGTTTTATGATAAAAATGGTACAAAGATAGCCCCCTGACTAGAACTCCTCTCACATGGGTCAGAGATCAACAGGTTCAGAGACCAATTTTGGGAATTTACAGGAAGGACCCAGACTCTCAGCACTTTAGGGTTATTTTTTGACCTCCCTTTTCATTTTTGCACGTGGAAAACAATAGAGTTCTCTGTGGTCTGCCCTCCATGTTACCTTCACAGGGTCAATGGGGCAGTGAATGCCAGCCTCCCATCTATGACCCTAGTCCTGCAACTATGAGTGTGGGCAATAGCCCAGCCCAGATAATCCCCAAGTGAAGCAGAACACGAAGAACTCTGGATGCTGGAACTCACTCTGGCCTGTGGAACAGCATCTTCATAGTCACATTTACTTACTGGATCTCATCTCCTCCCCTTCTTGAAAGGGTGCGACTCTAATGGCTTCCAGATAAAAACTCCCAGCTAGCTCAAAAGGGATCCTATCTTGTTAGGACAGGAACCAATGGAACCTCTTGGGGCTACAAATTATGTTTGATTTTTTTCTTATTTTCTTTTGAGGCCTAAAACCACAGAACTCATTTTCCCATCCAAGGTACCAGAATGCAGGATCCTGCTTTTATTGGCAGGTCCCCTTATGCCAGACAAAGGGACTTAGCAGGATTGCTTCCTGGTAGGAAGTCCCCCTTCTCCCCTCAACTTGGGTGCACACTCCATTAGCCTATTTCTATCCTGGAACAACACGGAAAGAGCAGCTAGTGCTGAGTTGTGTACAAACTCACAATAAAAGGAATTCTGTTATAAAAATAATATAGGAGGGTGGCACGCTCCCTATATAATGTAGTCAATAAGTGACACTGATAGAATTATTAATATACTCATACCTACCCCAACCACCATTACCTCAGCAACACAGACTCTATTATAACCCAGCAAGAAACAACACATCTCTTATAAACCTCTTCTCCAACTCATCAATAAATACTAAACTGGACAGGAAGGCTTCCTGTGATTAGTACCAACTCTTAAAACCTGTTCCTGAGCACCAATGTCCTCTCCCTCCTACCCACCCACTATCCCTCCCTCCTCCTCTTCACACCATACGCTTTCCAGCTCCTATATAATCGTCGTCTAACAACTCATGGAGGGTCTTTCTCTTTTGTGCCGCTCTCTACTATATTAAGCATAATGTCATTTTCCAGGGAGTGGTCTTTCCTAATCCCATGTCCAAAGAACGTTAAATGAAGTCTCCCCATTCTGGCCACTAAGGAGGATTCTGGTTGTGCTTCTTCCAAGACGTATTTGTCCTTCTGGCAGTCCACGGTAATTTCAATATTCTTTACTATTACCATAATTCAAGTGCATCAATTTATGTTTAGTCCTCATTCAATCAGTGTCCAACTTTCACATGCATATAAGGTGGTCGTGTGGGTCGGGCACATCTTAGTCTTAAATGTGACATTCTTCATCTTCAACACTTTAAAGAGGTGTGGGGCAGAATATTTGCTCAATACAATACATTGTTTCATTTCTGATTGCTGCTTTCAAGAGCATTAATTGTAGATCAAGATAAGATGATATCTTTGACAATGTCAATCTTGTCTTTATCATGTTATCTATGGGTGCAGCTGTGAGAATTTTATTTTTCTTCACATTAAGTTACAATTTAGACTGAAAGATGCAAGAGTTCTACAGCAAGAGTTTTCAGCAAAGTGTGCAATCTGCATATGGAAAGTTGCTAGTATGACTTTCTCCACTTTTGATCTCCCTATAGTCCAACTTCTTGGATGAATTAATCGGCATAAAGATTGAATAAAAATGCTGAAAGCATACAACCCTGATATACACTTTTCCTGGTTTTAAATTACTCAATATTCCCTTGTTCTATATAGATGATTGCTTTTTTTGTACATATACAGGTTACACTTGAGCACAAGGAAATGCTAGGGAATTCCCATTTCTCTATGCGACACATAATGTGTTATGATTCACATGGTCTCAAATGCCTGAACTTAATCAAAAAAACACAAGCGAGCCTCTTTCTGGTATTCTCTGTTTTCAACAAAGATCCATTTGATGCCAGCAATGATGTCCCTTGTTCCACACTTTTTTTCTGAATCAGGCCTGAACTCCTATTGATTTGCTGAGGAAAATGTTGAATGATCTTAAGCAAAATCTTAGTGGCTATGTAGCTTGAATAAATAAGTCTTTGTTGTTTTTGGCCAATGAGTTTCGGGGTTCTTTGTCAGGGCCGCATGACCTAGGCAATGTCGATCGATGGATAATGACTTTTGGCTATATGTTAGTCTCTAGATTGAGACTAGCTTTGTAAGTCTTATGTTTTACTGAAGTTTATTCTTAATAATCAAAACAAAGAAGATCAGTATCATAGTCCTCTCTTGAATCAGTGGTGATCTTCAATTATAATGGTTGGAGTCAGTGACTGACATTAGAACATTAACTGAATCTTTAACAAAGGTAATATATTACAAATGCCAGTCAAACTGCTTCAGCTAGCTTTCCCTTTGAAAAGAAGCAACAGCAAATGACGCAACATATTTTTTAAAGTACTGTCATAATGTTTCTTGAGTGGCACCAATTAATATTTGCTAGATGATTTAGCTCACTGCAGCCTCTGTGTTTTGAGAACTGATTGTCATTTGCCTGCTGTAGCCCAGGGAACTGATTTAACACAAATTAGGCACCATGAAGAAAGTTTCCCTAGTAAGGCAGAACAGCTCTGGAATTATGGGGAAGAGAAAAAGCAGACCCAGATGGCAGTAACTCTGGTTAAAAGGGTGTCCCTAGGCAGAGTGAAAGGCGTTTAGCTGATCTAATCACTTAGTAGGTCAAGGTGAGTCCTCGGTTTGGAAATGATACCACTCACTTAGAGAAACTCTGGTGCAAAGTTCTTAAACAAGGCTCTATTCTTATCTTACTTCCAAATAAATACTTGCTGTTTCTCAATACTTCATTCCTGTCCCTCACATCAATTTATAGAAGACTTTCCTCCCAAAGAAGTGATTAATTAAGCAGAAGATGAGTGAATCATTTTAGTATAGACTCTATGGAGCAGTGCCTAATGGCACTGTATGTTTCGCCAGGGAAGGCCCTGGAATGCTTCACACAGGAGACAATACCAAAATCCTGTTACCCCTAGAGACTCAGTGAACGATCACTGTACCACCAGATGAAGTTCACAGCCTACTTTGGGCTGAAGCACATAGGTTGCATAGCTCGATAGATTAATGGATGTATTTCAGCCTTGGCAGATTTCCCCCCTTCCTCACCCATCCTTCTATATGTAATATTGTGGTGGTGTGAGGGATACTAGAAACATGCATAATATTCCATCACATGCATGTACCAGAGTTTCTTTATCCATTCTTCTACAGATGTGCATTTGGGCTGTTTCCAGCTTCTAGCTGTGGTAACTGTGCTGCAATGAACATGGGAGTGCATGTGTCTGCTCATGGGCTGTCTCTTATTGCTTTATGATATTTGCTCAGCAGAGGTATTATTGGATTGTATGACATTTCTATTGCTAGTTGTTTTAGGTGTCATAATTTTGCTTTCCACGATACTTGTATATAGTACTAGTATTTTAGAGTTCAAACTATTCTGCACCCTCTCTAACATTTGTTGTTCTGTTTTTTTATTGATCTTCTCGAAAAAAATCAGGCTATCATGTGGGTGTACGGTGATAAGTCATTGTTTTGATTTGCATCTCCCATATGGTTAGTGATTGTAAGCATTTTCTTATGTGTTTGTTATCCATTGACGTTTCACACTTTATGAATTGTTTATGTGTAAATTTGGCCACATTTGTATTGAATTTTTTTCTTATTGAGCTGTTTCAGAATTCTAGAAATTTTAGTAATTAGTTCCTTGTCTATTTCAAAATAGCATGAAAACATGATTCTGCTTCCTACACTATATGTATATTGAGTGGCTAATTTACTCTATCATATATCCATCCATCCATCCATCTATCCCCTACTGTATATACACATAGAAAGATGTCTTTTATAAAGACCATTAAATATTCATAGTGAATTCATAATTCACTTTTTTTCTAGGTGAGAATTATATTTTATGTCATCACCCTTTATATTTATTTGGACATTTTACTATGGAGGTGCATCAGTTTTATAAAAAACAAAACATTACTTTAAAAATAATGAAGAAAACTTTATGCATGAAGTGGTGTTACTGCATGTAAAGGAGCACCATACAATCACATTTCTAGGTACCACAAACAAACTACTGTCATCAAGTTGATTCCAAATCATAGTCACCTATTTGACTGAATAGAGCTGCCCCTATGGATTTCTGAGACTGTAACTCTTTCTTGCCATAGAAAGCTGCATCTTTCTCCCCTGGTGGTCTTTCTACCTTAGGACAGTGTGTGGCTTCAAACTGCTGACCTTGACCATGGGTTGGCATCCCACCACACAACCACTATATCACCAGCACTCGTTTTTGAATGAGTGCACATGAATACATAGATATTTCTCATAGAAGACCACACAAGAAACAGCAATCATTTAAGAAGGAAAATTGGAATATAACGAGAAGGAAACATCCTTCTGCTTTTATTTACAATCACTGTAATTACAAAACTAGTCATAAGAGAGAATAAGTGTTTTGCTTGAAAAACTACTGAAGGCCATCTTTGAACTTGTACACTGTTGACAAAATATGTTGGTTTATTTTCTTGTCTCTTTTCTAGATGTTCAAGATCAGTGGATTCTACCAACTCCTGCTTCACAGATTAAGAAGAATGGCCAAGCAAGAGTCCTGCTTCCAGGACATCTCTTTCTTTGTCTTTCCCACACAATTTCATTTGTCTCAAAATTAAGTTCCTGTCTCTGTGAACTTTGTATGTATTCATATCAGGCCTGAAGTAGTCAGAAAACGTAACCAATCAGAGAAAGCCTGGAAATGAAGACCTAAGAGAGAAAATGTAGCAATCATCAAAATTCATTACAATTCTAGGGATTCTTGAAGACCAGTGAAACTGGCTCTCTCTAGAAGAGGAAACCTCTATTGAGTTCTTCCCTCCTGTTGCATTGTTGGCATGTGGTTCAGTGTAGAGAAACTTAAGCATCAACTTGTATGTGGAATTTCAGTTTGGGGATGTTTGTCAACTAATTTTTAAAAAATAAAAAGGCATACCATGTAGCACATGCAACAGATTCATGCAGGCTGCATTGAGACAGTAGGCTGCCCTTTTTAGCCTTCAGCTGTGCATTTGAACCTCAGTGGGAATTGGTTCAGGGGATACCAACTAATTACAGCTTGAGGTGTTCAGTAGATGGATTTTCATTTCCCCTCTTCTTCTTTTAACACACAAGACTGTTTTACTCAATAAATGGAGGACCAACCACAGAGTGAGCGCAAAAGTGGCCACACCGAAGGTTTTCTGTGGATAAGCTATTAAGGACGACACTGACTCCCTTTATGGATGCCGGGCTGAATTTTGGTTGCAGGACAAAACAATGTCTGGCTTGGACAATTCCATTCATTCTTTTTGCCCCAATGATTGGACATAATCAAAGAGAAACTGCGATGGTTTAGGCTTCACATGGCTGTGAAATATTGGCTTCTAGATTCAAAGCATAAAGGGGGTGACAAGGTCTGGTTAGAGGGAGAGATAGAAGGAATGAACCAATATGAGCTACACAGAGTAAAAATGATCCACATCTGTTGAGAATATGAAAGTCAACCAGGAACTCTCATTACCACTCCAAAATCAGTCAAAGTTTCCTAAGGTAATATTAGAGTTGCCTCTGAACTCAAAAATGGCAACCAAAGAAAGCAGAGGGCAAATCCACTAGATAGAAAACCCATGTCTCAAATATTTCTTGGTTTGCAAGCTCCAAGTTCTGTTTCTCCCCCACCAGTATGCCACTGCATTGATGAAAACACAGGTTACTGTGCTTTTTCACCCTTTTCAAACTGGTCCTCCTTCCTTTTTACTAGAGGAGTTCTACACCAGGAAGTCCATTCTTCTGCCTGTCCTTCTGCATTCTTTCCAGTAAGGCAACACAGCATTAAAAGTAGATGGTAGAGTTTTGGCAAGTAGATGGGATATGACCTAAGATGCTGCTTCAGCAACTGCCCTGAGTTATTGCATACTCTGCCCCTTTTTTTTGAAAGAAAGAAATGAGTTCTTGCATTGGATATATAAAACAAGGCATTGGTCTATAAGGTAGCATACATCTTAGTAAGGTCTTACAATCTTATTATAAGATAAAGATCACCCTGTCTTCTCTTTAAGCATATTCTCTAAGATGGCCCAGAACACTACAAGTAATTTGATTAATACTCCCATCTGTCTCTTTCCTCTAATTTGTTTCCAAGGGAATTGTGCCTTTGATCACTGGGTGCTGATGAGAGCATAACCTGGCCCAAGATGTTTCCCTGGAGTACAATATGTAGCACTTCTCGACTCCCAATTCTGTTTAATTTATTATTTGTTTTTGCTCAAGAAGAGCCTGTTTTTACAGCTGAACAGATTTGGAAGCTGGTTCAGGGTGTTTCATTTCCTTACACGAAGAGAATTACAATGCAAGAGATGGTAGCCAGCTGTTTCTACCTCCACTAAAGAAAAGGGACAAAGCAATGGACCTCCACTACAGCAAAGGGGATTTAGGTTCCTCCTAAGGGGAAGCTTCCTCAGAGGGTTGCTGAGGGGAGCTGGGATTTCTTCCCTGAAATATTCTTAAGGAGTATTGCACGTCTCTCTCAGGGATGATGCCTTAGTATTTAGTATTGCTATAAGAGGAATGTCATCATGGATGGCTTTATCAGAGAGAAATGCACTATCTAACAATTTAGGAGGCTAGAATTTCAAAGTCAGTGCAGCAGCTCTAGGTTCAGAAAGACTGTCTCTCTGTCAGTTCTGGGGTGTTGTCCTTATTAGAATTCATTCCCTGCTTGATATACAATGGACATATGTATGGATTGTGATAAAAGTTGTATCAGCCCCCAATGAAATTTAAAAAAAAAAGTTTCTCAGCATAAATACCAGAGTGCAGAGGATTTGGTCTGCCTTATTTTCTTCTTTCTTGGTCATAGTAGGTCCCTCTTTCTCAGCTTGCCTGTTTAATCTCATTTACATTTCAAAAGAGATTGACTCAAGGTTCAGTCTAACCCTGTAGATTGTATCCTGCTTCATTATCATAATTACCATGAAACCTTTCTCATTAATATCAAAGAGGTGAGAATTTACAACACAAGATGATTATATCAGGTCACAAAATGGACGGCAATCTCAGAAGACTGAGAAACAAGATCAAACCTAGTAAACAAATTTGGGGTGGGGGAGGCAATTATTTAATCCATATGCAATGGTTTGTTTAGATGGGGCTAAGATTAACCGCAGCAGAATCAGCAAAATGACCTGTTCCTGCTTGCTCCAGCCCTGTATATCTATAAATAGTAACCATTAACCAGGCCCTTTAGGAATTGTTAGGGGATTGTGGATAAGAGTATTTTTAATCTTGCAAGGTTTTGTTTCCTTTCCACCTAATTAGCAAGTACATGCCATTGCAGATAGGGGATAAAGCTAGCTTGTACTGGTTCATGAAAGACAAATGTTAGCTATTTAAAACTGCTTTTTTTGGTAAGTCAGCTGTTAATGATACCTGTTATTAAAATTAGAATAAGTAAATTATATTTCTAAGAGGTATGAAGTATGTATAACTCATTCTTTCTGATGATTTCACTACATCTTGCTTTTATATATGTTCTTAATGTTATTTACATTTATTGTATCAATATTAAAAGGAAGGTCCCTAGAGAAATTGTTAGTGCTCAGCTACTGATGCTCTTGAATAATAATTGGTCATATACATATATATATATATATGCACACGCATTATTTCTTAACATTTATGAGTCTTCACAAAAGGTTTCTAGAATTCAATTTGACTTGAGTTTCTTTATAAAATTTCATGGTGCTTTGTAACGTCCATGTGAAGCACTCTTTAGCTAATCAAAGTGAACTTTGGCTTGCTTTGGGTATCAGTAGTAAATGCAACTTTGTCAGAATGCCCTTAAAACTGAGATGATATTTCCACTCATCACAAGACTGTTATATTTCATGTGAACAAGTGCGATTGTAATGAAAGTATAATGAGTATAATGTTTTCAAATGATATCAGTATAGTAACATCAATATAGTTTTATCATAATGTATATTTTGCTCTTGATCAAGAAATTGTAAAAATGTTATTTAATTTAATGGAGAATAACTTGATTTCCCATAGTATTCCAACACTATTCATGGTCTATTGAGGGAATATTTTCTTAAATTTACTCAGGATAGTCTTTTCATGAAGTATTTTTAGGTATGACTACAAATGAAAACGTCAACTAACAAAATAAAATGGTAATTATGTCCTCAAAGAATGTTTAGAAAATAAATTCTGTTGGAGCCTTGATAGAGTAGTTTAGAGAACCAGCAATCAGTTATATTTTGTAAGGGGGATTATACTTTGAAAGGAAAGTATATTCACCTCTTGTGTTGGTGATAATTAACTCTAGCTAACTATGAAATTTGAGAGTTTAAAGCTTGTAGCTAGTATCTTTCATATGTGTGTGTACAGAGAGGGAGTGTCAAAAAGAGGAAAAAGAGAGAGGGGCAGAAAAAAAAAGGTATTTTGAAGAAATAATGGCAAAATTCCCCCAATTCAACAAAATGTACCAAATTTACACATCGCTAAAAGCCCCAAAAAAGGAGAAAACAAAACAAAACACATCCTTCCCTTAAAATAAACCCAAATAGACCCACATGGAAGTCCACTATAATACAATTCTCAAAGTCCAGCACTCATGAGGGAAAGGTCTCTTATTCATCATATACAAGAAATCTTCGCTGAGATCAAGTGCTGATTTCTCCTCAGAAAGCATAGATGCCAGGAAGCAATGAAGTCACCTACAAGCATGTTAGAGTGCTGAGATGGAAGAAATATTAATCTAGAATTCTATAAACAACAAAGCATCCTTCACAAATGAGGGTGCACTTAATGCGTTTTTATGTCAACAAACATTGAGAGAGTCTGTTATCATGAGACCTGTCCTATCAGGAATGCTAAAGAAAATCCTTAAGCTTAAAAGTCACTGGATAGTCACTTGACACATGAAGGTAAAAAGATCACCAGTAATGGCAATCTGATATGTAAATACAAAGGCCTGCTTTATGATCTTTTAAAAAAAATCTAGTATATATATATTACGACTCTATGTAACCATAACTTAACCTAAAAACTGGATTAGTATCACAACTTAGTAAATTTAAAAAATATGAGGATTTTACTTCACCAAAATAAATTAAAAGTGTCAATTTTACAGAGATAAGAAAAGTCTATCTAAATGTCACATTTTTTCATGATGAGTAAAGTCTTGTCACACATTGCACGTGGTGAGTATTCTTTATTTTATTTATGCATATCTCTGTTGCTTATTATGAAACTTCTACCATAAAATAAACAAAAGGCACCAAGTAGAAATGAAGTTTTATACATTGTTAAATGAAGGGTCTTATAAACCATGCTATTGAGAAAAACTAAAGTTGTTTCCTTTTCATGTCTTGGTCTTAGAACTTCAAATAATTGTAGTTTTTATCCCATCCAGTAACATCAATGTGTATGTCATCCATCCCCCCTACTCTAAGTTTCTTAACACACATTTGCTTGCTGAAAGTGAAGATGTTTTGAAGCCCTTACTAGTGAAGCTCAAACTCTGCAACCTTCGGTGTGGATTGCACCTCAACAGCAAAAACAGCAACCTCCACAACTGAGTCAGTCAGTGGCATCACGATGAATGGAGAGCATATTTAAGTTGTCAAAAATGTGATTTTTACTGGCTTCATAATTAATGCTCATGAGAACAGCATCCTGAAAATCAAATGTTTGGTCAAATCTGCTGCAGTCTCTCTCTCTCTTGAAGTGTTCCAAAGGAAAGATGCCACAATGAAGACAAAGGTGTTAACTCAAGCCATGGGATTTTCAGTCACTTCCTATGCCTGCAAAAGTTGGAAAATGAACAAAGAAGACCAAAGAAGAATCGGTATCTTGGGATTGTGGTGGTGACAAAGAATATGCAAACATCCTTGGGCTGCCAGGAGAGCAAGCAGATCTGTCATAGAAGGGGTACAGCCAGAATGATGCTAAGAAGTGAGGATAGTGAGATTTCCTATCTCTTACTTCAGAACTGTCATCAGGAGGGAGCAGTCCCTGGAGAGGGACTTCAAGAAGGTCATTGAAGAAGAGGAAGACCCTTGGTGAGATAGATTGATTGACAGAGTGACTGCAAGAATAGCTTGGCATCAGAATGACTGGAAAACTTGCACAGGCTCGGTCAGTGTTTCATTCTATCACATGTAAGACCTCTGAGTTGTAATGACTTAACAGCACCTAAGAATAATAACAGAAAAGTTTCTTGAAATCTTTTCAAGGCTACAAAATAAGTTTGTCATTATTTTTTCTGGAGTCCCCAAAGGTCATTTTTATAATCCTGCATTATATTTTTAGCATGTATCCTTGCCTTCTTCAACAGATGCCTAAGACACTCTTACTTGCAAAAGAGAAAGCCATTGTCTTTGCCTCCGTCCTTCTTAATATGGGAAAGAAGAGACGTGGAGTTTCAAAAATCTTTGTGTTTCTACTGTAGTTTTCCCCCAAGCACACCTTCCATCAAAGTTGGAGAACAATAGTTTGTTCCAATGTGATCCCAGAAAGCAATGGTAGAGTGGTGGGAGAAAGGACTAATAAAGGAAACATCCTTAAGTTCTTTTGTGTGAAACTGGAGCTTAAAATCCTGGAGGATTCTGGGAGACACCGTAGAGCATATATGGCAGTTACCTGATGCAGAAGTGGGATACTTATCTGGCAGTGCTCATTAATCATTTATAAATGTATGCTGTTAGGGGTGGGAATGATTACCTGAAGTCCTTTCTCTGTACAAAGTTGGGAGATATTCTGGAGGCAAGAGAGACCATAGGACTGATTCACAAATGCTGGTTGCTAAAAGTGAGATTGATGTGCCCAGAAAGTTTAAGTAGCAAGAGCTTCGAGGAGAGAAAGTTGATTTATAGACATGTTATACAAGAACACACCACCACCAGAGAACTACACATAAGTTCACACTTATCACATACTTCACGAGACTTTCATGGACATCGGACTGTAATTGAAGAGCATTCAGCACTACCCCTCTCTAGCTCACATCCTAGTTGGCAGGCATTTGTCAAATGCTATAAACACTATTTTCAGTAATCCAAGATCTCCAAGGAGTTGCCTAAGTAGAAGAATATCAAAACAAACATTTCGCATAGTCATATTTGTATCCCGACACCAGCTTTCTAAATATCTAACTCACTTTTTCTCACAAATAACTCCAAGCATAGTGACTTAAAACGTCTTTATTTTTAAGCCCATCATTCAGCAGGTAATATAAGGTAATGTCAGTGAGGTAGTTATTTTTAGTTTAATGAGGTTCGGCTGATCTTGGCAAATAACTAAAAATTTCATGGTTTAAAATGACAATTACATTGACTCACAAAACTCTGGGTTGGCTTGGCAATTTTTTCTGACCTATGCCACCTTCCCTCACCTCAACTTGCTTGAGTAATGGCCTCTAGTCAATTGTCTACTGGTATCAGTTCGGTATGTTATTGACAATTCCCATCAAGTCAGTTCTGACTCACAGCAACCTTGTGTACCATAGAACATAATACCACCTGGTCCTATGCCAACCTCACAACTGTTCCAATGTTTGCGTCCATGATTGCAGCCACTGTGCCATTCCATCTCATCAAGGACCTTCCCTTCTTTCCCTGCTCCTCTACTTTATCCTGCTTGCCTCCTGCTTGCTGCTATTCTGTCATGCAAGTGGGAAAAAAAAATCAGTCTGTCTCAAGGAGTAAAGGAAGAGTTCACTTCTTGGTGGGAGAAGTTACAAAGTCACATTGTATGGGTATGGATACAGAACAAAAAGAAATTTGTGGCAATGTTTACATTTACCACAGACTGGAAGAAAATTTTCTGTTTACCACAGATGTACTTCAATGTAAAGAACAACCAAATCTTCATAACTGGACCAATACATTACATAATGATAAAAGAAGAAAAGGTTGAAGCTGTCAAGAATTTTGTCTTGCTGAGTTATATAATCAATACTCATAAAAGCAGCTGTCAAGGGATCAAAAGACTTATTGCTTTAGGTAAATATGCTGCATAAGATTTCTTTAGGTTAGTGAAGAGCAAGGGGGTTATTCTGAGGACTAAGATGTGCCTCACTCAAGTCATGGCACTCTCTATTTATTGCATCATATACATGTGAACATTGGACTTAGCTTAAGGAAGACCATAGAAGAATTGATGCAGTTGCATTGTGGTGCTGGAGGAGACTACTGGAATTTCCCTGGGCAACTAAAAGGACAAACAGCATGTCTGGTCAGAAGTAAAGCCAGAGTGGTACTATAAGGCAAGGAGGGTGAGACTTCATCTTAAATATTTTGGACATGTTGTCATGAAAGACCAGGGCCTGGAGAAGCACTTCATATTTAGTAAAGTAGAGGCAGATAAAAGGAGGAAGACCCTCAATGAGAGTGATTGACACAGGGATTGGCTCAGGCAACAATTGTGAGCCTGCACGGGACTATGCAGTATTCTGTTCTGTTATGCACAGGGCTTTATGGGTCATAACTCACTTCATGGTTTCTAACAACAACATAGACAAAACACATGTAGAAAAATGTCATTTCAGGAAAGTCTTCAAACAGAGAGCATATGGTATCATGAGCACATGGGCCAGAAAATATACTGTTGGCTTTGTGATCATGTTCAGAATTTGTGAGTGTTTCTTGGTTAGAAAATTGTGCTTCTTCAATTTCTGTGATTTACAGGAAATATTGTAAAATAGATGAGGTTTATTACTTTTGTAAAAATTTCCATTCTCAGCAACCCACAAGGGGCAATTCTGCCCTGTCTCCTAGGAGCACTATGAGTCAGAATCAACTCTATGGCAGTGCTTTCCTTTTGGTAAGTGCATGTGACAACAGTGGTAGAATTCTCACCTTCCATGCTGGAGACCTAGGTCTGATTCCCATCCAGTGTACATCCATCACCTGTGTGCTAGTGGAGCTTTGTTCATTGCTAAGATGCTGAACAGATTTCCACAGAACTTCCAGGCAAACAGAGCAGGAAGAAAAGTCTGATTATCAACTTTGAGAAATAAGCCAATGGAAACCCAGTGGTTTGATATGCAACTGATCTTAAGATCCAAAGAAGATTTCATTCCATAGCATATGGGATCACTTTCTAACGGGTCCACAAAATAGCCACCAATGATAGGTACATATGGGAGTCAAATATGCATCAAGGCCCTCATACCCATGACAAATAATTGACAGTGTCTTTACGGGAGTTATCAAAATTACAAATACATGAGCATATAAGTTGGTAAATAAAAACTGCTCTGCTTCACTGTTCAAGGAAATAATCTTAATTGATTAGCCATACACTTGTGAAAGAGGGGGCTGAAAATAAAGCCAATATTTCTATACTCTTTGATGGCTCTCATAATCACTCTTCACGCGATCACCCTAATGAACTGTAATTCCCCAGTCACTGATTTCCTTTTCCTGAACATTCTTTATAAATTTATCCTTGTTATGTTTGGTTGGTCTTGAAAAGTTTTTGCAACAATATAATTTCTCTAATAAGAAAGGTTTGCTATGTTTTCCTAAATTATTAATATCTTCTCTAAACAGTCTAGACATATAAAATTGCTCTACAGATTTCAAAATTGTAAAAAGTGGTTGAAAGCCATTAAGTATCTAGATTTATGGTTTCTGGCTACACCAACTAAACCAAATTCACCAAGTTTTCTCCCAAAGTATTACTAAATCACCAAAACAATTTTTGTCTTGTTTCATAAAAAATAAGAAGAAACAAAACTTAAATGTGACAATCACCATAAGAATCTTGATTAAGATTCTTTTACATAATCTGTTGTCAATTTGAGATTTAAGAGTGAAGGGAGGAGTTTAACCTGTCATCAGGTCACAGCTTGATGACCTCATTTTGTGGCACTAAGGAGATAAATGGCTAGATGGAGATGGTACACTCATTCACTGCCTGTGAGACCTTCTTTTTGACAAGACAAATGAAGCAATGCTAGAGTCCTGGAGCTGAAGGACCTATCTGGAAACCCTTGTCAGTGCTGAGATGCTTCCACTGCCACTGGATCCGCAAGGGTTCCATCCACTGACTTGTGATCTTCCTGCATCTGACATTTTTGTATGTGTTGTGTAATCTGAAGAGGAATTTATAGACTTATCAGATATAAGGGCTAATATCAGACTTATGGACTTGATCTGGACTGGGCTGGAATATTTTCTCAATATTCAATTGCTCTTCGATACAAAACTCTTTCTTATAATATATGAGTGTCTATGACTGTGTTTCTTTAGTTTACCCTGACTAAAACAACTACAACTACAACTACATTACAATGAGTGCTTGGTTAACGGACTATTTTGAGGAAAACTTCAGAATACATTTGGATTCTGTGCTAGTTGTCAGTCCATGAGGGGGTAATCATTAATGAGGATCTCAGACAATGTCGCTTTCTGAGTAGATAGCAGAATTGCTTTTCTAGCCCCCTGTGGTTTTGAAGAGTCATGTGACAATCATGTGAGAAGAAGCAACTTGACCAAGCATTAACCCAACTACAGGACACCAGTGGATGCTCTTTTTGCCCCTGCAACTGGCAATATTTCTGAGAGTGGCTGGTCTATCAGCATGTTTCAAAATTGAAGAAGACATGAACAGAACCCCCAGCCAGGCCACAATTGATACGTTCATTAGATTTTATTGTATAATAAAACAGCTCAGTACTTAATGGTTTAAAATGACAACTGCTTTATTTAACTCACAAATATGTGGGTTGGCTTGGTGATTCTTCTGGTTTAGGCTGGCTTCCCTCTTCCCAACTAGATGGAATCTTGGCCTGTAGTCAGTTGTCAAGTCTACTAGTAGTAGTGTGATATAGTATGGCCACATTCAAATCCCCGATGATTGGCAGGTTGACTGGTTTTTGTGGGCTCCAGTTTGATTTGGTCTTGTTCCATGTGGGCTCTTGTTCTCCAACAGACTAAACTGGACTTTTTCACATGATGGGCGCAATCCCAAAGAACCTGGATGTCTGTTCTTGTTAAGATTCTATATGAATCCTATTCCCTAATGTCATGGTACAGGTTCTAATCTAGAGTCATCCTGGAAAGAGATTATCCAAGAGTGGTGAGCAAAGAAGAAGAGAAAATATCATAAACTATAAACTATTACAGGGAGACCTGATTGTATAGCAGTTACTTATTGGGCTGCTAACTCTGAAGACCGCAGTTAGAAACCACCAGCCAGTCCTTCCAGGGAAGATGAGGTCTTCAACTTCTGATAAGACTGTAGGAGCCCACAATAAAATGATTTTTTTAAAGGAAGAGTTATCATCTCAGTCATCTACAGGGAAGTTCTACCCTGTCCTATAGGATCAAAGTGCATCAGAAGTGACTTGATAGGATGAGTTTAATTTGGGTTACACTTTTGCACATCATCCACCATAAAATAAGTGAAGCTTTGTTTTCTCATAAATCACTGAGATTTTGTGGAATTCCTTGATAGTGCGGTATAGCCTAACATGTTGGGGGAGATACAAAAAAAATTACCTTATCCATCCTTCTTTTAAATAATTGATGTTCCAGAAAGTGGAATACTATTTTCCCTCTTATTGTGTACAAACATCTTTCTTCTATTTTTCACTACAGTGAAATTCTCAGAAAACAGCATAACAGGAAGTTTTGAGAGGTGCATAGGGTGGAAGAATGTGAGACTGGTGCCATGAAGAATGTGAGACTGGTGCAAAGGATGCTGAAAGTCTTGGGTTTTTGTGCGTGCCACTTGTTCAGTATGCCATAAAACTAAGTGGCACAGAAGAGTGAAAATCCCTCCACAGCTCAACAGTTTTGCTGTATGTCACAGAATTTCTAAATCCTGGATAACCCAACAACCACCAACCCATACCACTGAGAAAGAAGGAACGGAATGAACAACTGAACTAAGGCAAAATATTTGACATACTCAGACTATTAGGAAATACTAGATCTGAATAAGTGAGACACTGCTCAAAGATGTCTGACATGGGTTGTGAGACACTCTAAGTCACTGTGATAGGCTGGGTAGACTAGAGACACTCATATGTGAAAGAGCTTTATGTAAAGAGTAATTGTACATTAAGAAAGCATCCTAGTCCAGTTCAGATCAAGTTCAAAAGTTTAACATTACCCCATATGTTGATACTAGTCCGTACTTTTCTCTTTAGACCCACACGGCCATGCATTGACACTAAATGCAAGAAGGCCAGTGGCTGGAAAGTCTTGTGGATCCATTGGCTATGGAAGCATCTCAGCACTGGCGTGGGTCTCCGTGTGGCTCCTCCAGCTCCAGGGCTCTGGCTGCATCAACCAAGATACATCCTTCTCATCCTCAATAATGTCTTGCAGGGAGTGAGTGTGTGCCCCACCTCCGGTGAGCTATTTAACTCCTTAGTGCCTCCAAATGAGGTCATCACCCTGTAACCGGATTCATAGGCTAGACTCCACCAGATTATGTAACTGCCAAGATCCCAAAGAGCAAAACCAATTGGCTGCAAGAACACTGAAAGCATTTTAGAAACAAGGTACCCTTTCCAAAATGCAGACACGTGTTGGCTGTGCATAAGGGAGGTTGCTAAACACCATCCGCAGGAGGAGGTGACTTACCTCTGGCTCCAGAGCTTCATGCATGTGTCTTAAAGCGAGCATGAGTGAACTGGTCTTTCTGGGTTTAGTAAAATCAACCACAATAACTCAACATCTTGGGCTATGCTCAACCTATGTTATACATTACAGGCCCTGTTCTCAGTTGTTGCTGCTAGTTTAATCCCATAAAAATAATCCTCAAAAGAGCGTAATGCTCAAGGCTGACCTATTTTGATTACTTGATTCTTAAGACTTTAGGATGTATTTCTGCTTTAAGTTACAAAAATTATCTTCAGAAGACAAGTGACCACCAAACATAGGAAACGATGCTCAGTGTTCTTAGCTACCAGAGGTGCAAATTAAAACTAGGAGGTACTATGGTACTCCCACTACAGTGGCTAAAGGATTGTTTTTTGTGCAGTGGTTAATAGCTGAACTGGTAACCCCAAAAGTGGATGTTTGAAGCCATTATCCACCCCATGGGAGACAGATATGTTGGTCAATCACCATGTAAGTTGACAAACTTGGAACCTGTGGTGGTCATGTGCTTATGTTAATTTCATGATTGAGATGTAGGGATGGAGTCTGGCCTGTTAATCTGGAGATAGCCATTGAGTAGCCAATGAGGCCTCCGTGTGGGCATGGCTTTCTCCTGATATGTCTGAAAAATCTTGTGATCTGCCATTCTGGAGATGAGAAACTATCTCCCTAGTTGTTGAGAGTTAGTCTCAGAGACAACGAACTACAGACAAGACAAGATGGCAGCATCCAAGGAGCTGAAAGAGCTGGAAGAGAAGCCACACATCCTTACCCTGATGGAACCAGACCTCTGAAGCTGGAGAAGCCATGTGGAGACCCCTGCCAGCACTGAGTTGCTTCTACCACCACTGGATGCTGTTGATAGACTCTGAGTCATGGAAGTGAGGAGGCCTGGGGATACCCCTGCCAGCATTGGGACTCTGTACCCACTGGCTTGCTACTTCGTGAGTTGGAAGGAGATTTTATAGACTAATATCGGGCATATGGGCTAATATTGGACTTATGAGCTTGAATTGAACTGGGCTGGGATGCTTTCTTAATGACCTCTTCCTCTTGTATATAAATCATTCCTTTATATCCATATGCATGCCTATGAATTGCTTCTCTAGTTTACCCAGACTAAAACAGAACCTTTATAAAGAAGATGTTTAAAGGGTCTCTGTCAACTTGACAGCAGTAGATTTAAAGTAGTTAAGTTTTTTTTCTAAAATACCCAGATACCAATAACTGTGTTATGAATATATTGTCAACATCAACAACAGAGAGCAGCTGTGGAGGCTGACTGCATACAACCAAATGCCACACAGGATTTAGGCCCTTGGTATGGAGGTTTAGGGTCATGGTTTCATGGGACATTCCAGTTCATTGGCTGAACAGCAGTTTAATGCTTCTCTTCTACCTCCTGCCCATGCACAGTGCCTGAAATCTTAAACACTGGCAAGCAGTGCTCCAAGATAGGAGCAGCTGGCCTCTGTTCAGCTGCAGTAACAGAGGGAGATGGAGGGGTGGGCATACAAAGAAGAAATTAAATGTATGACTAACTGTCTCCACGAACAGCTTTGCCCTGAAATCAGAACTGCCATTCCTGAAAGCTTATGGTAAAATATTCTCTAGAAGAATCTTGATCAAAATGGAGAAGTTAAAAAACATAATTTTAAATTCATGAATTCTAGACATGAAGGAGGTATGAAAAAATGGATGAACCCCTGAAACTATTACCCAGAGATCTTTAATCCTTAATCCAAAAACCTTTGTTGAAGTCAACTTGAAATGGAGTAATGGTTTAGCTTAGCTAGTAGAGGCAGTTGGTGGGTGGAGAGTGATGGGAAGGCTTTATTAGGGGAAGAAGCAAAAAAACAGCAAACATTAGTACATGCAAACTCTTGTAATACTAACAATAACTATAATCTATGAGTGGAGACAACTACAAATACTCATACTGAAAAGAAAGTTAAGGGGACTACACCCATGACGTTTGATAAAGAATCTTTCTTCAGGTGCATCTATATGTGCTGCAAATATATCTATAAAGTGGTCAGACATACAGGAGTTATCATAAAAAACTTCTTAGGCATCCCAAGTGAAGGAAGAGGTTACGTTGCTGACTCTGGGGACTCAGAGATTTAGTCTTGGAAGACACTGAGGTTAACTGACCTAACACAGTCCACAAAGACAATGTTCTCCATCCTACCTTGAGGAGTAGCAACTGGAGTTGTTCAAAGCTTGTAAGTGGCCATCTAAGATGCTACTGTTGGTCTCATCCAATCCAGAGCATGAAGAGTAAATGCAATCAAAGAGGATAGGACACAATGACAATTGGACCTTGTGAACATCATCCTCCATAAGGTGGGGACCAGAAGAAATTATGGTGTGAGGTACCACTGCTGATCCTGCTGAAAGGGATCATGATAGGAAATCCTGGGTAGAATCAGAAAAAAAATTTGGAGTGAATCACAATATTTTTTTTTAAATGGATGAGGATTATTGTTCAGATAGACATTGATACGTCTCCTGAATCTGTAGCCTTAGAAACTTTTGAAGTTTAGACTAAACTCACCCCTGAAGGTCCACTTTCAATTAAAGAAGAGATTAGGCCGATGTGATGAATGATACTTCTAGGGAGATACACACTCAAGATAGCCTCCCTATCTCCTGCAAAGACCCTGCCTCCCTTATGAGGCAGCAAAAACGGATCCCACATATGGGAGCTCCACTAGGTGAACTGGACTCTATCTCAAATATATCTTTAACCTGAGGAATTAAGAATTCATGGTGGGTGAAGAAGCAGAAGTTATACCGAGATTATTGAACTGTTGATAGGTGGACAATCATGGGTTAACTCTTAAAATATATATTATTTCCACAAATCTCTGACTGACATTGTAAAATTTCCCTGACAACCAATTTCCATTTTTTGTGCAAATAGTGTCCATACATGAAAGGATTTATTCTGTATAACGTGACTAATTCAAGTATTGCACTATGGCAATATGTAGCTACCTACATTGGCCCCAAATTCCTCTCTCAACAGTGTTAAAAATTAGTACAAGGGAGTAATCAATGATAATGTTATTGAAAGATTTTTATGTCCCATGACACTCTCTACCATAAATTAGCAAGGAGGTCTGTAAAGGGAGCCAAAGGCAGATCAGAAAAAACCAAAGAACATAGACCCAAGAATGGGTTTGGGACCCATACTAAATCCTAGCTACAACTTAAGAACAATTAGTTCTCACATCATGGTCCTGATCCATATTTGCCCTCAGGAAGGGAATATGTAAGTTATGGGTGCTGTATCAAAAAGAAGAAAGTAGATGGTGCCTAGCTATGAGATAAAGTAGCATCTGGGGTCTTAAAGGTTTGTCTCCAAACAGTCATCTAAATGAGATGGCAACTAAGTCCATCTGGAAGAAGTACACTCTCATCAGTCACTAAAGGATTGTAAATCAGATCAGCTAAAGTCGAAGGAAGGATTAGTGTTGGAGCCTGAGTTGTGAGAACCTGGTTTGAAGAAGGCTATGTATGAGTTTTGGAGCCCACGATACATCTGTGGGAAGCAAGCCTCTGCTGATCTCCCTCTACACTTAATTGAGGGATGGGCACAAAGTGATACTGAACACTGCAGAGAAAAGTATAGAAGATCAAAGGGGTAAGCCTGAGTTGGACATTTAAAACTGTCAGTTGATTGCCCTCTGATGCAGGCTGGACATGATTTGGTTTTCAACATTTTCTATAGTTTTGCTTTGTTTACTTTGGGGTTTATTTCAGAGGTATTATGTCATTCAGGTCACACTGAGATTAATTTTTCTTCTGATTTTGAGCATCCATTGTATGCTTTTAATTCAACTTTTGCACACAGCATCCTTTTCATTTTTTAAATTGTAAGTTTTATTGACATGTAATTTACATATCATACAATAATTTGAACAATGTCAAAAGAGTTTTGTAATCCCCACTACAATCAACTTTGGGGCATTTTCTTCTTTCTTGTACTCACAGTACTCACAGTTATTAGCTCCCCATTGCATTCTGTCCCCAAGAAACTATTCCTCTAGTTACTCCCCTTATAGATTTAACTATCCTGGATTTTGAATGGCCTACTGACACACTCAAACCCACCTCTTTTTGCTAGTAATTGAAAGATATGCAGGTGCAGCATGTCACAGGTCTATGGCATTGACCTAGCTTTTCATCCATGTCAAACTGAAAAATAACAAATGGTGGTAGCTTCCCCCCACCACGGACAAATATAACTATATATAAATATAATTTGATACATAGTATAAACATTTTATATGTAAATACATAAATATAGTGACATATCAGACCATGTTGACTGTTAGCAGAGTGTGCGTGCACTTGAGAACAAAGCAGGTATAAATGAGTGATTTGCAGTACCCTTTCCCATCACCTGCATACCCTGAGGCGCTTACCGAGGTGGGAGACCTTCCCTTGTCTGTTACCTTTTTCCTGGTGGTCTCTTTTTCCTCTATTTATTTTCAAGGAAGGTCCTCTTCCTCTTTTCTGGTTTTAAGCCATGTGTGGAGAACAGCCATGACCATCTAGATAATTAAAGTCTAATGCGAGAGCTTATTAACTGTTTATGCATCATAAAGGCTCTTGCTGGATGTACAATACACATATATCTCTTTCTTTCTCTGAGTGTGTGTCCTCCCTCGCTTCCTCCAATATGATACAACTTTCCCAGAATGAGTCTGTCTCTTTCTTGGGAAGAGTTATTGCATTATTCTTATTTTTCTCCTGGGTGTGGTCTTTTTGAATGCTGTTTCCTCTGACTACATTATGGGATTCTCTGGGACTTCCAGCTCCCTTGGGACAGAGTACTGGCTTTGGTGTGCTGTCCACCAAAACAACTCCCTCGGAGCATACAGCACGTGATGGACCAGTGAGAGGAGGGGGGTAAGAGTGTGACAATTCGGGCAGATCAATGACTCTCTCCTTCTGTCCCGCAGCGACTCCCTGGCGACACTCCCACTTTCTACATTTGCTCAGTGAGGAAACACGCAGGTGGGAGGGAGCACTCTTGCCATCACCTGTCTGGTCCAAGGCCTCTTCCCTGAGACTTACCCACACCAACCATGTGCTCTCCTCCCCACACCTCCCACTCTTGTCCAGATGACAACAGCCTCCTCTCGATTATGGCACCATCAATTGGGTTGGGGTTTTTAAACGATGAACAATTTTGTCTGTGTCATCTTTTAACATTAGCACTCGTGGCCATGGAGTTGACCTGACTCCTGGGCGACTCTAGTGCGTCAGAACCTGTCTTCCGTTGAGCTTTCAATGGCTGACTTTTTGAAAGTGCACTCCCGAATCCTTTTTCCAAAGTGTCTCTGAGTGGACTCTTATCTTCAACCTCTGGGTCAACAGCTGCTCGCCTCCATCTAGAGATGGCTTTGCTTAAGGTTTTGTTAGCAGACTTGCCCATGAAGTTGCATGCAGTAAGAGTTTACTGGTCCTCTTTGCTGAATATCATTTCATTGCTTTCACTTGCTTGAATGGATTTCTGTCTTTCCATCAAGCAAGTTAGGACTGAGAAGGAGACTCAAGCCTGACACTGTCCTGCTCAGAGGAGCCCCAGGTAGTGAAAATGGAGTACCTGAGGAGTCCTTTCTTGTCCCTCCCTCATCATGGTACATTCCTCATACTGTGAACTCAGTTTTGTTGAGTGGGTTCAAGATCTGTATAGCAACTGTCTCTGCTCCTGGCCTCGAGCCAAGAGATGACAGTTCTAATCTCCCTTCAAGTTCTTTTGTCTGACCTCAGGGAATATTTCTTTAGCTTTTGATTGCTCCTGCCTGAAAGCCTTGCATGTACTTTACAGGTCTTTGTATGTGTGAACTGAGTGCCATACAGCATTAACCCCTTGGTGGCTGCACGATTGAGCTGCACTCAAGTTTGGCAGCACTCCAAGGTGTCCCCAAAGCTTTGGAGTTTCACCATATTTTCATGTAATATCAACAAATTGTTCACCTATGTGCCCAGGTTTGTTAGCTACTTGTAGAACTAGGCATCTTTCTCATAACTGACTTAGAAATTTGGATTGAGTTAAGGGACGAGATGAGGTTATTACAACTTGAGCAAGATCTACCTTAGTAGAAAGAATATAACCCTGGGCCTCAATGCTAATCCATTCTAGAAGGAGTGTGGAAATGCCATGCAGTCGAGTTCCCAATCAGTTTTTTCCCATAAGAGAGACCCGAAAATGGATTAATCCATTTTCAATCACCATTTTTTTTTACCCTGCTTGGCTTTTTATGCAAAACATTACACAGAAAATTCAAAGTAGGTAAGTTCAGAGTTAAATAATATAATTTATATAAGAAGACTGGCATTAAAAAAAAGTTTTTAGGAACTACAGTGTGGCTCATATCTTGAGATTGATGAGGATCTGGATCTGTGGACATGGATGTGGACAGGAGGTATGGAGAGAGAGAGTCATTGTTTGGAAGGAGAATCCCCTTGCATAAAAATCAACTGATGTCTGCTTTTCAGGAGTTGTTTCACCTCCTTGTCTTTTTTCACTAGGATCTAGCTGGCTTTCTCTAAAAAAATTTTTTTAAATGTATTTTATGTAGTCTGCTGTTGGTGTTTCCTTAACTATTTTCTATAAGGGGTTACTAAATTATGATCAACAAAATCAATAACATGATGAATCAGCTCCTTAACATGATGAATTCTTTTCAAAAACTCTTTCTTAGGACCCATACTTTTTTTTTTAATGTAAAATCAGTTTAAAAGGCCACAAAAACTAAGAAAACTATTGCAAAACATTTGGAACACAGCAGCCAAGGTCTAAACAGCACATATTAACAATGCCAACTAGCGATGAACTGCTTTTGTTTATAAAAGTCATGTGCGTCGGGTCAGATTCCGATATTTTGCTTGGGCTCCGATGCAACATTTTCGGTCAAAACCCGATTGTGTCGAGTACTGATGCGCCTGAGTTCCAGATCCACTGTATGTACTTATGATATAGAACTCTATCTTAGGTGAGAGTAGCGACTCTTCCATCACAGAAATCCACCTCGTTGGATTCCATTGGTCAGAAATCTGGCAAACAGAAGGGAGAAGTTCTGAAATCATGGTTTTCTAGTATTAAAGGATGCCATCATTTATTCTTCAGGATCAATCTGATAAGGTGGTTCCACTTAGAAGCAATCCCACTTCCATTGACTGTGACTCGTGGCAACTCAGCGCACAGAGTTGAACTGCTGCACAGGTTTTCCTAGACAGTAAATCTTTATCAAACAGAGAGTTTCCTCTCTCTCCTACAGAATAAGCAGGAGTTTCAAACTACTGACCTTTCAGTTAACTGCCCCATGTAAAACCTACTGTACTATAGGATGTTGTGCTAAATTGAGTAGAAATAGCTATGAATGTGCCACTGCATATTTTTTCCTAAATGTTCTACAGACCCATGGTTGTGAAGACCTATTGTTAATGCAGCAATTTAGTCTTGGGTTTTTCCCTGCTACTCCCTTCATGGCATGCTGTGTAATCCCACTAGATGCTTGCCAAGTCATGGGGAAATTTCCTAATCTTTATTGCCCTTGAGGGTGGTTAGCCTTGCGAAGTTCCATCAAAGAAATGTCCTGTTGGAAAGTAGCTTTATCTTCATGGAATCTTTCATGCTTAAGAGACTATCCAGCACATGAGCTAAATAAAATGATGGCTTATCGATGTCTTCAAGTATCTGGGTGCTGCCTCTCCATGTATCCTGAAGTGAGACCATTGCCAGAGTCTGGTAGGTCTTGCCAGAGACACAGGGCTGGGCTTTAACACTGAGCTTGCCAAGAGGAGAGGAGACTGTTGGTTCTTGACTTTGGTGCTTGGGGAACCAGGTCTTTTCAAACCATGAATGAGGCAGGAACTGTAATGACGAGTGTTTCAATTATAGGGATGCCACTAAAATGACTAAAAGAAGCCACGTGCAATGCATTGAGATCCTCAAAGTCCTTTTGCTTTTTATTTTTCTTCTCATTCGATTGTCCTGGTTGGCGACATAATTAAAAGTTCTGATCTCTCATACTTACCTGTGTATCCTTGAATAATATTTTCATTATCGATAAAACAGCATAAATTAATTAGTCTCTCGGGTTCCTTCCTTCAATAGCATCTGATTTTCCTAGGTTATAATACTATGCCAATCTTACGTGGGATATTGAAGATTTAGGTTATGTTCTCATCACAAAGTGACTTCCATGGAATCTTATTTTAAAAAGTTATTAAGTCGACACTATAGCTCTGTTAAGACCAGGCTTTCTATTCCAGTAAAGCGTTGCAGTTTCAGAAACAACAGCAACCGCTTGACCCTGTCCTACAGGGTCATAACGGACTTGATGGCAGTGGGAGGGAGAGACCCGTTGCAGGAGATGCGGGGGGAGAGTGAGCAACTGATTGGGTTGCTAACCACAGCCCTGGTAGCTCATACCCACCGCCTGCTCTGTAGAAGGAAGCTGATTCTATATCCTGTTACTGTGCTGAGTGCTTCGTACAAACATGTTCATATAATTGGAATCAGCATGTTGTGAAGAAGGCATTGAGTACCTCTGGTGCCCCAGATCCTGTAGGCTTTGCCCACACAGGCCATCTTATATTACTAAGCAAGAAGTTCCACAACTTTGAATTAGTTAACTCAGTGAACCCTCAAACAGCCTTAAGAGTGGCACGCTTTTATTATCTATTTTGATTTATAGGGGAGGAAGCTGAGTGTCCAGCTGAGCTGGACACTTGGGCTTTAAGTGTCCAGCTATGTACCTGGTAAGTGCCAACGTCACTGCCAAATATCTTTGACAATGAGTCTTTGAAGAGGAATGCTTTCATGATTGCATGTAAGATTTTTTTAATTTTTTTTTTTTTTGTGGAAGGGGAGAGTGGGATGATTGATTTTGTGTAAAACTGGGCAATACAACCCCTTATTTTTGAAGGAATAACCTGATATTTGGATATTGGTTTTACTTAATGATAGTTGAAGGATGTCAAAACTCTGGATAGAAATTCCCTGCCATTAATGATAGCAGAGGAATAACTGCAGCTCATTGCATCATGGGCAGCTTCTCCCTTGGTTGGGTAAGAATTTGAGAATCCCTGGAGTCGCAGACCAGTAAGCATTAAGCAGCTAACTATTGCTGAGTTGTTCAAACCCATCAGCTGATGCAAGGGAAAAACATGAGACCGTCTGCTTCAGCCAAAGCCTGCAGTCCCAGAAACGTCCTGGAGCAGTTCTATTCCCTCCTAGAGGACCCCTGGGAGTCACAGTCACCTGGATGGGCCAGGATTGGTAGGTTTGGTTGGGTTGGATTTATTTCAATGTTCCACCAGGTGGCGCCGTGGTGAAGACAAGGCTGTCCAACATTTGACTCTGTGCTAGGAAATGTTCTGCCTGGGCTCTGAAGTAACTTCTAAGTCAGGAGCTGCCCAGCCAAAGGGATACAGCTTTCCACTTTGTCAATAGGACACAGCGCGTGGACAGATGAAGGCCCACACGCAGGCACATTTCCATGAAGAACAATTATGTCAGAAAAAGCCAGCCGGACATAAATTCTAAGTAGGGAATAAAAGAAATTCCTGTGGGAGCTCACATCAATGGGCCTTCGTCTCTGCCACTAGTACAGGAGAGTCTTGGAGATGTGGACTGTGTGTTTCTCTGGGCTATAAAGTGACTCCTGCCCAGGTTAAAACATCTGGATTTAGTCATTTCTAAGGTCTTCTCTAGCTGCAACACTCTACGATGCCTTACTTATTCTGAGGAGGTATCTAGGCTGCCATGCTAATTAGATTAAGTCCCAGGTTAAGTTCTAGATGAAGTCCTTCCTTCTGTCCTCGCTACTAGCTTGGTTGGGGTCATCATACCTCAGGTTCAGGAGCCTGGCAACACCTTCCCTGGTGGACTCTGGCACACCATGGGAGCACTGGCAGAGACTGACCAGAGAGACTACGAGAGCAGGCTGCCAGATCCCACAGGAGTTCAGTGGTGGAAGCAAGTGCTAATTATCATCCTTTGGACGAGCAGGATATGCATTTTTTGGGAGTGGGTAAGAATTTCTGGTTAGACAAGCTCCAAATTCTTTGGCCTACTTTGAAGATGCTGCCAGTTCCATCATCATCACAGATCAGATTTTATTTCCTGCTGAGCACCTGCTAAGTCAAGGGGGAAGGCCTGAAAGAAGGAGGGAATAGTATTTTCCAAGGCATTGTCATGCAAATAAAGGCTCCCTCCTCACCAGGAAGGAGTGTCTTGGTCCCACCTTTCTGGCTCAGGAAAAACACATCTCTTAAGCCTTTTTTACAGGACTAGGATTGGCAGCTGAGTAATATAATTATATAGATTACCAACAGAAACTGAAAATTCATCTCGTCCTAGATATACATTATTGGTGAATGGAAGATTTGGGGATGAAGGGTAGGGAAGGTTGATTGAGAATGTAGTCAGTTGGGGAGCCCAGCTATGAGAAGACACTGTCCATGTGCTGCATCCACAGGGGGCTTACATATGTAGACATGTTGAGGGTGGAGACCAGGGTGTAAGGAGAGTTGCTGAGAGAGAGAGAGAGAGAGAAAGAGAGAGAGAGAGAGAGCAATGACTCCAAAGTATTAAAACCAGGGTCGTTTCCAGAGTGAGTACAGGATATAGGAAATTAATCCCTTACTGCATGTTTGAAAGATCTAGGCTGGCTACCTTGTAGAGTGGTCTGACCTATTGCTGAAGTCAATGACTCTCAATCTTGGATGCTTATTAAAATCGCCTTTAAAAAAATACAAATAAAAAACAGAGGCTTGAGTATGCAACTTGGCATGGCTGTTTGGTTGTTTGTTTTTAAATCTCTCTTGATGACTTTGATATGCTATCAAGATTGGAGGTCACTAGACTAGACCAATTAGGGCACATATGGGACATATTTGCGCATACACTCCTACCAAGCTTTGCAATGACAACATTCTTTCTACAATACCGACATTTATGCACAAGGTCTGGCACATAGTACACGCGTATTAAATATCAATTCAATCTATCAGTGTAGAAGGTTCCACATTGCACTGATAACCCCAATAAGGGCAGTTCAAGCCCACCAGTCACTCCTTGAGATGAATTTTTCAATCGTGTAAAGGTACATACCCTCAGAAACCTTATGTAGGGATACAATTAAGTGGGATAAACTCGGAGGCAGTCATTTAGTGATAGCTTTGGGTCGGGGGATGATGACGCCTTTCAGCTCTGTGCTTGGGTTCTGATTTATTTGCTTTAAGAGAAAGGACAGTGAAAACTTATACTTACCTTTCTACTATTTAAAACCACAACCTTCCTTTTTTTCTTATTATTTCTTCTCCTTTCCCTCTTTGTACCTTTGTACAAAGGTACCTTTGTACCTTTTCCTTGGTGCCATATAAGCAAATTCAAGAAGTTTGAACAAGAACAGTGTCCCAATTCCTTACTATTGACTCAAACTCACTACCATCAAGTTAATTCTGACTCATTGAAAGTCATTAAGATGTCCCTCCTCTCATAGGAATTTACTTTAGAGGACAGTACTAAAGCTGCAGCTCCAGGAGAGGGAGATGAGTGGCTGACCAGTGCACACAGAAGAAAATAAAAGGGGAGGAAGAGAGAGTGGAGCACATCCTGGCCCACCAACCCTTGAGGATGAAATCCCCACTCAAAGCAGCAAATGCACAGAGAGGACCAGATGGCCAGCTCCACTATGAGACATGAGATCCTTCACTTATACCCATGGCCCTACTGGGGACAACAGTATCGGGATTAAACCGAGTCTGACCCCACCATACCCAGGCAAACACTAAGAGTGTGCAGCAGGGTAGTGAGGGGAGCAGACTAGGGAGGTCCTGAGGGAGTGTCAAGGATAGACTTTAGGTCCAGGGTGTGGCACCCCATCGGACTCAACCAAAGGACATTCCTAGAGGTTAACAAACAGACCTTGAATGATATACAGGTTTTTCTTTATTATTATTTCTATTTTTTTCTGGATATTGTTTTTTTGTTTGTTGTTATCAGTTTTTTTCTTTTTTGCTTTATCTTTTTGTGTGTGTGCATATTATTATCTCTGCAGATCTATCTAGATAAGATAGGTTGGGTGAACTGTCTGGAGGAGAAAACAATAGGATTCATGGTTCCCAGAGGACATGGGAGAAGGGAAGGTGGGGGAAAGGAAATGGTGTTGATCAACCCAAGGAAATAATCAGTAATAATAATGTTGAGCATGATAGTGGGACAAGAGGAAAGTAAAAGGAAATAGAGGAAAGAAATAGGAATCAAAGGGCATTTATAGAGGCCTAAATACAGGTATATACATAGGTAAATATATTTATATATAACAATGAGGAAATATAACTACATGCATATATTTATAGGCTTAATATTAAGACAACAGATGGACATAGAGTCTCCACTCAAATACATCTTACTGAAAGAACAATTTGCTCTATTA
The DNA here is from genome assembly GCA_004026705.1 of Nesogale talazaci. Lineage (NCBI taxonomy): Eukaryota > Metazoa > Chordata > Mammalia > Afrosoricida > Tenrecidae > Nesogale > Nesogale talazaci. Next base: position 31,529 of record PVJH01009327.1, on the reverse strand, counting down.
AATTGGCATTCCATGATGCTCACCTTCCCAACATGATCACTGAAGACAAAGCAAGTGCATAAGCAAATGTAGTGAAGAAAATTGATGGTGCCTGACTATCAAAAGATATAGTGTCTGGGGTCTTAAAGACTTGAAGGTAAACAAGCAGCTCTCTAGGTCAGAATCAACAAAGTCCACATGGAAGAAGCACACCAGCCTGTGTGACTATGAGATGTTGAAGGGATCAGGTATCAGGCATCAAAGAACTAAAAACTATATCAATGTAAATGAGGGGGAGTACAGATTGGGGACCCAAAGCCCATCTGTAGGTAACGGGACATCCCCTTACAGAAAGGTCATGGGGAGGAGACAAGTCAGTCAGGGTGCAGTGCAGCAATGATGAAGCATACAACTTTCCTCTCGTTTGTCAATGCCCCCTCCCCCCACTTCCCCCCCACTACCACGACCCCAAATCTATCTTGCAAATCCAGTTAGACCAGAGGATGTACACTGTACACATACGAACCAGAAACATAGGGAATCCAGGAAAGATGATCCCTTCAGGACCAGTGGTGAGAGTAGTGATATCGGGAGAGTAGAGGGAAGGCAGGGTAAAAAGAGGTAGTTGTTTGTAAAGATCTACATATAACCTCATCCCTGGGGTACAGACAACAGGGAAGTGGGTGACGGGAGACATTGACCAGTGTAAGAAATGACAAAATAATAATAATTTATAAATTATCATGGATTCATGAGGAAGGGGGAAGCAGGGAGGGGGAGGAAAACTGAGGAGCTGATATCAAGAACTTAAGTGGAAAACAAATGTTTTGAAAATGATGATGGCAACAAATGTACAAATGTGCTTGACATACAATGGATGGATGGATGAATTGTGATGAGCTGTATGAGCCCCCAATAAAATGATTTCAAAAAGAAAGAAAAAAGAAAAGAAAGCAATTAAGATTGAGTAAAAATGCCCTTTTGACTTCCAGAGATTTTATTCAGAGCAGTAGGTTTGAACTGCTAACCTTGTGCTGAGCAGCTTGACCTGTAGCCTACTGCACTATGAGGGCTCCTTTAACTATTGAGGAAGGAAGCAACAAACTTTCCCTTCTACTCTTCTCCCAATGCCAATGCCAAAAAGAAGGAGCTCTGTTAATAGATTTGGAAACAAAAACAAAAACACAAACAGGCTGGCCAATGACAGTCCCTTAACCGGAGATGTTTGCACTTCCAAAGGATGAGTAAAGGGAACAGGAATAAAATTGGAACATGAAAGAAGCTTTTTCTAAAGGCAACCTTCTTTTGTTTCTCTTCTTGTTGTGAGTGAGCAGACTTGTGGGAGACCAAGTTGAATCAAGGTAAAGGAGACAGGAACTGTGAAAAAGCATTCCTTCAGAGAATGAGTACCTTCTCCATGGGACTGTTGTGTCTGGAGTGTCACGGCCAGAAAATGGAGTGAACTTCTTAGATTACCTCTTCATTAATCCTTACATTAAAAGGGCAAAAGACTCATCCAAAGGCTAGTTTAATTTTCCAGGGATTCAAAGACCATACTAGAAATAGAAAGTGCACTCGTCATTTGTCCCATAGACCCTTCAACATTTTTTCCCACTTATGCAGCTACAAGAGATTCCACACCTGTTTTTATTTAACATCCGTCAGTCCCTTTACACTGGGACTTAATTTAGGGTCAAATTACAAGCATTTTGTTAACCCCTGAATCCAAAATGTCTTGCATACTACTCTTTGGTCAGGAGTCAAAATCATGTGGATGAGTGAGAGTAATCTAGTGTGTACATTAACAGGTGATAGGAATTATTACCTGAAAAAAAAGTTGGCCATGTCTACATAGGAGGTATGATGAACCAATAGTCTCCTCTCTTCCATGTACCTTGTAGGACTATGGGATTGCCTAAAGGTTATTTCAGCAAATATTGTGCAAGGAGGCAGAGAATGGGTAGTGGTAGATATCCTAAAGTTTGGGGTATGTTGTTTGTGCTTGCAGTTTCAATGCCAGTTCTTTGACTTTTCCTTCTAAGGTAATTATATCAATTTGAAGAAGAGTTACTGAGCTTCTCTATATGATTTATGGGAGGGCAGACTTGAAGGGCTCAGGTTAAGTCCTATGAGCCCTCCAGAAGCTCATGGTCTAGAGGGAAAATTTTTATACTATTGCTCAGGTGTTGGGAGCTCTTTCGGGTGGTGTAGTAGTTACAGGTTCTGCTGTCATCTGAAAGAGCAGATGGTGGTTCAAAACCACCAACCTCTTCTTGGGAGAAAGAGCGGACTTTCTACTCCTGTAACATTATAGTCTGCGAAACTCACAGGGGCAGTTCTACCCTGTCCTCTAAGGGTCATTATGAGTTAGCAGTGACTCAATGGCAGTGTGTTGGGTGTTTGGTTTTATTTTCCTCAGATATTGGGGGAGACTGGAGATATGCAGAAAAGAGCTTCACACAGACAGGAGTGGCTTCTAATAGGACATTTGTGAGGAAATTTAGGCCAAACGGTACTATACAAGCCAAAGAAAGGACCTACTGCCACAAGCAGTAATGCTTTCATTGTAAGCGTGGGGTGCAAAATTGATCCCAAGAGATAAGGGTGAGTGAGCAGAAACAATGGAGGTTGGGAATCTGACATTCATCAGTGAGCATTAGGAGAAGGCACGGATTAAATGCAAGAGAAGTGGAGGAAAGAGGGTTGGGAGCAGAGACTGTTGGCAAGATATTTTTAGGGATATTTTAGGGATGCTAGAGAAATAAGAAATAAGACTTCATCGACAATACTGAGAAGGAGTTCTTGCAGTGGAGAGAAAGCCTGGCCGAGAGCAGTTAGGAAGTGAAATCTGTAGCTTGCCAACAGAGGGTTCCATTAGTAGTATCAGATGTTGGTGATACTGACAGAAACAACCATGGTGAAATGGGGACAGAAGTCAGGTTCTAGGTGAGAGAGGAGTAACGTGCTTTTTAAAAGAAAAGGTGGAAGGTAGGATGGTAGCTAGAGGGAGACCTAGGACCAAGGTATTCCTTTCCAGGTGGGAGAAAATGGTTCATTTGTATGGGTGAGAGGTTATCTAAGGCAAAGGGAAAGATGAAAGAGAGAGGAGATGAGACGAGATAGGAGTATAGTACACTACTAAACCATTTTCTTATCATTAAGAGCCATCTTCAATGTCTCTTTCCTGTGAAACATAGTTAGACTCTCCTGCTGAAGTTAATTATAAATTATACCACAAGCTTCAAATAGGGTTGAGCCACATCTGATCTGTTTTTAATAGGCCTTCACACTTTGCAGGTTTCTAGTACCAGAATTATTTCCCCTTTTTTTGTTCAGGAGCTCTTAATCTAATGTCCACACACCCAGGGATGCTTATCAACAGACATAACACCAAGTATCATTTTTACTTTGACATATTGAATTCCCTTTGGAATACTGTACATGTATCAGTGTCACTTCGAGACATCTATTCATTGGCCCCACCTGCCATTGAAGACCTCAGCCTCAAAGTGACAAAGGGCACTTTCCTCATATTCCCGTTAGAAGCAATAGCCAAGCCACTCTGCATGTTCCTCCATGCCTTTCTCCTGCCTCCCTTTCTCCCCCACTTAACTCCTGTCAATCAGAATGGCTGACATATAATTTGAGGGAAAGATGCATGGAGGATACCGTGTGCTTGTTTAAACAGTATGCAATGATCATATGGAGGAGACAAAAGCACTCTGGCTCCCTCCCTCCCTCCCTCCCTCCCTCACTACTATTTCATCAATACCATCTCATAGTGACCCTAAGGCCCAGGGTAAAATTCAAAAACCCACGTCCTGAAATCCTTCCTGGAAAGCCCCTGATTTAGAATATTTAAGAAAAAAAATAAGAATTCAAATTTTTAACAAGTTCCTTGGATAATCTGTATGCAGTTGGACTTTGGACAATAAGAATCAGATTGCATTCCATTTTCTGGCTTGTTAAAATTCATTTTTACATCTGTATGAAAGATGTCTGGTGAAATCCAGGTGGCGTAGTGCTTACGCATTGGGCTGCTAACCACAAAATCTGTGGTTCGAAACCACCGTCTGCTGTGAGGGAGAAAAAAAAAAGCCCTCTATTGCCCTAAAGAATTGCAGCCTCAGAAATCCCCAGAGGCAGTTCTACCCTGACCTGTAGGGGGATGATGAGTCCAGATCGAGTTGATGGCAGTAAGTTTGCTTTTTCAGAAATACATGCCATAAGCATTGGCCTGCCAGCTGCACAGTCAGCACTTCAAACCCAACAGTTGCACAGAGGGGAGAAATACGAGGAGCCTGCTTCTTGTTCCGGTAAGGATTTGCCTCTTCAGAAACCCGACAGGGATGTTCCACTCTATCCTGTACACGTCGCTCTGAGACGAAATCAACTCAATGGCAATGAGTTTGGTTTGGGTTTTTAAAACACACTTCAAGTCGATCAAGTGTTTTCAGTTCCTTGGGAATTTATCAAGTCCTCAAAATTAAATTCCCTCAAAGGATGGCTGCCATCCCCCATATTTACACACGTGAACGTGTGTAAGTGTTTTGAGAGGTTCCATTGCGAAGGCTCATCACCTCAAGAACCACTGTAAGCCCCTGCAAATGGTGGGGGGGGGGAGGGGAGAGGATTTGTTTATGGGGACTTACGGGATGGAGGGAAAGGGAAAGGCTGTTCTTAAAAAGTGGTGTCATGAGACTATCAAAAATAGCAAGAGTTGCAAGTTCAGGAGATGAGTTTTTGAGAAGATAAAGTATAGTGGGTGATGACATGCAGGGGAGACGTCTATGTGGTGCAGCTGCCAGTTGCTTTTTTCCCTGTGGAATTATCACAAACTAGGTCAGGGATTTCCTGTAATACCAAATCTCTCTGGGCAGTTGTCAAAGATTGCATCGTGCGTGGATCCGCAATCAATACCCAAGGAAGCAAACCGTCAGGAAATCCAAGGTCACATAATTTAAAAAACTGCTCACAACCACAGAGTCGATGCCAACGTAAAGCAACCCTCGGGGGCGGAGGAGAATGGCCTGTATCATTTCTGAGCCTATAACTCTTTATTGGAGTCGAAAGCCTCATCTTTCCGCCACGGAGAAGCCGCTGGCTTTGAAGGGCTCCCTTTGCGGTCAGCCCCCCGGGCTCCTCAGGACACAATTGGCTGCAAAAGACTGCTTTAAAATAAAAACTCTAAGGTGCCACTGTTGAGGGCCTCATAGACGTGCACAAATGAGCCAGGAATAGAGTCCCCCAAACGGATGTCCTTGATGGTGGTGTTGACAATCCAACTGAAAACACGCTGGCATGGGTTTGGTTCTACCCCATACTAGCGTTTCTGAAACTGCATATCTTTATGGGAGCAGAGCCCTTGCCTGCCAACCTCCCACAGAGGGGCTGGTGGGTTTGACCAGCTGACCTTGGGGTCAGCAGCTGGACACGTATCCCACTTTGTCATTGGGGTTCCTGAGTCATGTTGCCAAAAAGTCTTGAACAATGAACAAATTTGTCACGGAAAAATAGCCAGAACACCCCTAAGAAATGAGGAGGATGGCAATATTGTCTCTTCTGCTTTGGCCATGGTATCAAGCGGGACCAGTCTCTGGAGAAGGTCACCATGCTTGATAAAGATGAGAGCAATTGAAAAAGAGCAAGATTCTGAGTAGATGGATGGATTCAGTGGCTAAAATGCTCTCAAACACTGAACAGCGCAAGATCAGGCAGTGGTTTGTTCTGCTGTATGTGCAATCATCTTGAGTCAGAGCCCACTCAGAGACACCTAGCAATAACTCCCATCACTCTCCAGCGCCAGGTGCTCCCAGGGGTCACGGTGGAGGAAGAGATTTCACTCTGAGGATGGCTCAAGATCGTAGGACTCGGGCAACACTGGACCGAGTTCAACAAGCAATGAACTTACCCCATCCTACTGACGAATCTACAGAACAATGGAGGTCTCATAGAACCTCAAGTTCCTATCTTCCTCTTTCTCTGATTTGAACAAAGAATTCTCCCTTTACCTCTAAGTCAATGGGTTCTATCTTCAGGTATGTCAAATTTCTCCCATAAATAAAATGACCAGATTTAAACATTGGTAAAGCGGGACACCGTTGACCGGGGTGGGGGTGTGGGGGTTAAGAGGGCATATTCCCTTCCTGCTCTCCTGCCGTTCCCTAGCTTGTCGTGCATTCTTTCCAAAAATCGGGACTTTTTTAAAACACTGTGGGTTGCAGGAAAAATTGTTTGAAATCGGGACTGTCTCACCTAAAGCAGGATGTCTGGTCACTGTACCCATAAAGCAGAAACTGTTTTTCAGCACATTGCGACTCACTGAAGAATTTTTAAACTAGATTTACAGGTGAAACTAAACAGAAGAGAGTAGGAATCAGGCAGATCTGTTTTCATCATCTATGCTTAAGTAAAAGCCTATATTATCATATAGAGTGTGTCCATCTTGCTAATTGTCCATATCATTAGATTTCAATATACTTAGAAATATATGTCAGATCCTGTACCAGAGATGAAGCAATCTGTGACTTTCTGGTTCTCAAAACAGCACTTGTTTGTTTATTTTTAACCATGCTCACTAGGTGCTGGGATGTATCTAGTCTGATGTTGAAAGCAGCCTTTATATTTACAGGGGAGAGAATTGAAAAGGTAAGCTTATATTTCTTCACCCATCAAAACCATTTTGCTCTAGTGAGTAACCTAATTGGATAGGAACCATCAGTTCAATAACATTAGCCAAGGGGCAGTCAGGTGAAACAGGATACATTGCTGTTACACTTCTCGACAATAAGAAGGCATTCAAATCTTTAAGATCATTGCGTTCACTGGGTCCTTTTCTTCACGGATGCTGGCTCTAGTTTTTCGTGAAACATTGTGCGATTCATCTGCTATTCTGCCTCCTGGAGCCAAGTAAAACTATGTGTAGGCCATGCTCTGTCTTTGTCCAATGCACAACCAGGCTCATATTTTAATTACATACTTTTAAAAAATTATGATGAGTGAAGAATAAAAATCATAGGTCCTTCTGGCAAGCAATCTTGGCTGTGACCCAATGGTCAATTTTCCATGCTCTTCGCTTGCATACAGAAGCCTCTCTATCTTAGAAATGTTAAAAATAGGAGACAGTTGTTTTTTCCATCTCCCTTGCTGATTGACTCAGGACATGGGGGCCATACCTTGGCCAATAGAGAATGAGGAGGACATATCTTTGGAAGGTCTCAGAGAAGAAGTCTTCTTCCTTGATAGGAGATTGGTATTTGAGACACTTCTCTCTCTATTTAAGCTCAGTAGTGTACGGGGTGGATGTGTGCATATGATCATGGCAGCCATATTGTAGTTGTGAGAAAAATTCCAAGAGATTGACCATGAAGTCAACTTGATGCCCTGGACACATTGAAGAGTTCAATTAACCAATCCTGCTTCTGAACATCTTCTTTAGCCTAGTAGGGTATTGTTCTACTTGTAGCCAAAGTCATTCTAACAATGCATTTATTTTTTTTTGGGGGGGGGGGCATCACTGCCCTCTGGTGGTGAGAGTAGGAGGCCCAGCCTTTGCTCCATGGAGCTGGAATCGAACCTCCATCCCAGTGGGCCACAGTCCCACGCACAACCACTACGCCACCGGGGCTCAGCCCCTAACAATGCATTTATATTATCTGCAAATATCCACTAGAGATGTAAGCACTCCTCAAGGGCCTAGGTCTGTAATAGTAAACATGGTAGATGATGCTCCTATATTTCGGGGGATTCCGATCTAATGAAAGACAGAAATTAGAGGGCTGTGATTTGGTTTGGGGTTTGTCGTTGGGAAAGGCGTGGAGCCTATTTGAATGATATTTGAGATGTTATCTGAAAAATGAAACCAGTTGCTGTAGTGTCAATGCCAACTCATGATGATTACAGCATCAGAGCTTACATGCTAAGCAGTTGGTTTGGGAGCAACTACATTTTACAGTGGGAGCCCCCTCTACTTTGAGTTTTATCATAGACTCAATCTCCAGTAATTTCTTTCTGACTAGTAACCAGCAAAATGAGAAGCTTTCCCCTCAGGCACTATGTATTAGAAACAGGACTACTAGGACTCCTTTAGCTGGCCCAGGGCAAATTCAGCTTTACCCTCAGAGACTTGTCTGGGAATCCCCTTAGTGGAAACAGGAGTCTCCAGGCCACATGGTCACGAGTCACACCAGGACCAAGGTGGTCAGAGTGCTCCAGGGGCAATCCTGTCATTCTAATCTAATCCACAATGATGTGCATCTGTCAATGATCATCCCTTTTTTATTTCCATGGCGCTGCCTGGGACAGTGCTAGCTTTATTTGTTGCCATTCGTGAGTGTGTGAAAATTCCCTTGGTTTTCTTTGTTTACCTAATTCACTGCACTGTGTTTGTAAGTCCTTCAGTTATATTTATGCTTTAGGCTGATTGCCCCCCTCATCCAGATGGCTTCAGGTAAGCAGGCCCTTCCTTGGGTGTCCCCGAGTAATATCTTCCTCCCAGAGACACACAGCGCACCACCACACAGCCAGACGTATTGCAACTGCTCCTTGCTCCCTCCTCTTGCCTGAATAGCAAGGACCTAAAACGGAGTCTTGAGCTGTGAAACAACTTCCCCCTTTACCAATGAAAACAAAATGATGTCTGTCCGATTGGTTCTCAGTCAATTCTTTCTTCTTTGGACATATATGAATAGAGGTTAGGGTTGAGACCAGACACCTAGCTAAGACTTACTTCACAAAAAAAAAACAAAAACACCCCAAACCACAACATTAAAAACTCACTGCCATGGAGCCGATTTTGATTAATTGTGACTCTCCAGGGCAGAGTAGAACTGTCCCCATGTGTTTCCAAGCTGTAACTCTTTACAGCTGTAGAAAGTCTTACCTTTTTCCATGTCGTGGCTGCTGGCTTTGAACTGCTGACCTTCCATTGAGCAGTCCAATGCGTGATCACTATGTCACTAGGGTTCCTAAGACTTAGTAAAAGAGTCAATAAAATCCATGTTTTTGAATTATACTGCTGGTAAAGAGTACTGAAAGTACCCTGGTCTGCCAAAAAAAAGAAACAAGACTGTCTTGGGAGAAGTGCAGCCAGAATCCTCCTTAGACAGAATGATGGTGAGTGAGACTTTGTCTCAGGCACTTTTGACATGCTATCAGAAAAGACCAGGGTCTGGAAAAGGATATCATGCTTGGTAAAGTTCAGGGACAGCGAAGAAGAGGACAACTCTTGATAGAGTGGTTTGACCTAGTGGTCGCAACAATGAGGCTTAAACCTAAAAATTGTGAGTAAGATGTAGGACAGGCAGTGTTTTGTTATGCTGCATGTAAGATCCCTACGATTCATCATCAACATGATGGCACCTAAGAACAACATGGAAAATATATTTGAATGTGGGGCTTTGGGGTGCTATGGTTTAGGTATCGCACCGCTGACAGAATCGTTGGTGATTGAGAAGCACCAAGCTTCTCAATCATTCATCGGAGGAGAAAAGCGAGACTATCTTCTCCTGTAAAGGTTTAAAACCTTGTGTGGTAGATATGTAATCCGGTGCCAACTCGAGAGTGAAGAGTGAAGGGGTGCAGTTCAACCTGTCAATCATGTCACAGCTTGATGACCTCATTTTAGAGGCACGATGGAGATAAATAGCTCACTGAAGGCGGGGCACACTCTGCCCACCACCTTCCTGTTGGCTAGCCCTATGGAACTGATGACAGTCAGAGCCTTGGAGCTGGAGGAGCCGCGTGGAGACCCACACCACTCCTGAGGACCTTCCGCTACCAGTGAATCCCCAAGACTTTCTCTCTACTGACTGGTGATCTTCCTGCACTCGGCGTCATTGTCTGGCTGCATGAGTGTAAAGAGGAATTTATGGACTCAATAGTGACATGTTGGGTAATATTGGACTTATGGACTTGATGTGGACTGGGCTGGGGATGTTTTCTTAATGTACAACTACTTTTTATATAAAGCACCTTCTTAGACACATAAAAGTGTCTCCTTGGATTTGTTTCTCTAGTTAACCCAGACTAGCACACCCTGGAAAATCTGCATAGACATACTGTGAGTCAGAATTGATTCTCTAGTATTTGGGTTGGGTTTAGGGCTTTATGTCCTTGAATAGATCCTTGAATGTGTGTGAGAGTGGAACTGTGTTCCATAGAGCTTTTAACATGTGATGTTTTTTTCAGAATGGGATCACCGGATGTTTCTTCCAAAGTGCCACTGGATAGATGCAAAACATCCAACCTCTAGGCCTGCAATTGTGTGCAGTCACTGTCGGTCTCACCGAGGAACTCAACGGGGACTTGTGAGACAAAAAAGAAAAGATTGTTTTTCTCGTGCTTTTGTGAACTAATTTAAAAACACGGCCCTCAAGAGTTCATGAAAGAGCCCTGCTGGTGCAGCACTTTAGCACTCAGCTGCTAACCGAAAGGTGGGCTGTTTGAATCCACCTAATGGTTTTATAGGAGAAAATCCTGAAGATCTGTCTCCCTCAAGATCACAGTCTAGAAAACTCTATGGGGCTCTTAGGAGGTGAAAATCGACTGACAGCACCCAACAACCACAAGGCTTAATAGATCCATGAACCGCATGCCAGGAGGAAGGGAAGCCGCTGGCGTTGTCGAATACGTAACTGACTGTCTCTAGGCCCGTATAGGGACATACGGGCTGCCGAGGAAGGATGCTTGTGGACCTGCCCCTCTTACCGTGTGCTCTCCCCTGACCTTATTGTGATCACTTTTATAAATAGATAACATGGTAGTGTTTGTGGTCGCTGAGTTCACAGACACCGGTTTTCACTTGCTGGTTGTGTGCGTTATAAATGATCTAATAAATTATCCCTTTCGGCTAAGAATTTCCATAATTGGTTTCAGCCCGGCAGCACTTTTTTGTTTGTTTTTCAACATCCAGCCATTTTGATTTATGTGGATGTGAAAATGTCTACAATTTTCTTTCCTGCCTTTCATCCAATCGACAGAATCTTACGGAGCACGGGGAGATCTCCAACATAACGGGGCCCTTCCACTGCTTAGATTTCACGCAAGAGTCCCCGGGGCAGAATGAAAACATCGCTGAGCTAGGGTCATTTTACAAAAACTTCTTAGAGCGCAGCAGCTATTTCTGTGCTTTGGGGATTCTGTAAACATGGGGCGGGTGCTGGGAGTGGGTGGGGCTTGCAAAACGTGTCCATCGTGCTGCCAGTGCAGCTCCCAGGCTCCGAGTGCTATCGGCGTTGCATATTGCTGAGAAGGTCTGAAGCCTGGTGTTTCCACGCCGGTGTTGGAAAGGTTAGATGGTGATCGAGCCCTTGGGGGCTCGGGGGTACAATTAAGTTCAAACCCCCACTGCCCAGATTTGCCTCTGAAAGTGAGCTTGGCTATTTCATCCAGAAGTCATAGCTTCAAAACCCCAGGAAGCACCTCCACTTTACACTTACGGGGTGGCTCCCGGATTGGAATTGTCTCACAACTAACAACAAAAACAGGATACTTTCTATTGGCATCAAAAGTATCATCCCGGTTAATGGCAGGAGAGATTCTGGTCTGTGGGTAAAGTTAGAAAAATGCAGCGCCAGGAATTTCTCTTATGCCTGCCAAATGAGGACTCTTTCTAATGAAAATGCCCTCTCTCCTGGGTACCAGGAGAAACTGACACAAGTGACCTTCTATGACAGGGTTGAGCTGTTCCAGCATGTTTCTGAAAGCAGAGAGCCTCGTCTTTCTCCCTTAGAGGAGTTGGTGGTTTTGAAGTGCTAACCTCATGGTTCATAGCCCATCGCAGAACCACCCGACCACCAGAGATAGGACCTAAGTGGTACCACTTTTCCCTCTTGACCTGGACATGTTCTGGGATCCTTCAGCATGATCTATCATTTAGAGTTTGTGTAGCAAATGAACCTTTTCTATTAAGCACTTGACATTTTCTCCAACCGAGATTTCATATATATGTATACTGTTATAGCATACATCAAAAGATGTCCATTCTATAACTTTAAGGGTATTCTTTTAACTGACTCCTACACTCTCTAATAAACCCTGACATAATGATAGTTTTTATAAATACACTCATTTTATGACTAGCACAACTATACTGCATTCTATTTTAAAATTAGAAGCACTGCGATGCTCCAGTTCAATATTTAAAGTATTTTATATTGTCAAAATTCAAATGATAATTCCTTTTAAAAATATGGCTGAATTTTTTTCTTGAAAGGAAGTGTCTCAGATTATTCTTGACTACTGAGAGATTTTGATCTTGACTGTTCAAAGTAGGAAAGTCTCTCTTGATATTGTGGCCATGGGCCATTTTAGAATTCTAAAATTCTAAAAAGTTTCTATCAGCAGGTCAATGAAAAACCTCAGCAAATTAGATTGTTCCTATGCAAATGTTCAATTATGTCTACCTATTCCATGTAATATAAATTGAGATACAATAAGAAACATCTTTTCCTCAGGGCATTCTTTTCCACCTCAAAACCTCAACAAAATATAATCCATAGCATAGAACAGGAACTCAACAGTAGCTAAAAGAAAGAAAATCTCAAGTAAAAAAAATATTCTAGGTTTGGCATTTTTTTTAACATCAAGAACTCAAGTAAAACAAAACAAAACAAAAATCCCAAGAGTGTGCTTCAAATTTATCAGTCCTGAAATTCATTTTAGGTGGCAATACAGCAATATATTTTAAAGTAGATCTACTGTGGTTTTCAATGTCTTTTTGTTTCTTAGTTGAAATTATATATCAGTTTCACAACATTCACAGGACTTCAAAGAAATAAGGCTTAAAAATAAGCTTTTTTTACATAAGCACATAAGTTATATGTATCAGTATATACATTCAAATACATCTTCTAGGAAGAAAGCAAAACAAAGCCTGTGAGAATATGCTAAAAGAGATTCTCACAGAAAGAAAGGAGACATTTTGTCCATATAAGTTGACAATTAGGTACAGCTTAGCTATCTGTTGCCTACAAGACCTGAAATTTAAAACCAGCTCCAATGCCTGATTAGCCACTTCTTGTGTTGAAATTAAGAATATCAGGAAAGTGTTAAAATACTCACTAAGATCATTATTGTTCTCATGTGTGCATGTGTGTCTTCTATGCATAGACCTCTATCTCTATACTTATTTGTATCTATTCTTATCCATCTATCTACAAAGCTGTATCTCTGAGTGCATCAATAATGCCATATATGGACATCTTCAAAAGGAATTCTTAAAACAATTATTTATTTCAGAAAACATCCAATCTAGCATTCCACCATTCTTTTATGGTTCTTAAGTGTCTTGATTCCAAAAGAACCTAGCGCCTCATCAGTTCTGAGATGGCAGCTGCAAGTGAGATCAACACTTTTGCTGCCCTGGTGTCAGGATGGTGCACAGAGAGCATATATTTCCCATCCAAATTTTTGCAGGAATTTCCCTGGAAGAGAAGGGGGGTGGGAGTGGTAAAGGTTTTATGTTGATAATGCTTTTATGATTGGCTACACAACAATTGAAAATTCGAGAGGAAAGAGGATGTGGTAGGTTTAAAATGCAGCTAAAAGTCAAGCACGTGAATAGTCAGTTTGAATGCATACATTTCCCAAGAACCTTGAGGACTTGAGTAACTTGCCTGGAGAATGATGCCATTGGAGAAGGAGGAAAGAAGATGCTCCTAACATAGGTTTGTAACAGATCTTGAAGAAGCCATGTGCCACACTAGGGGATTTGATGTTTATCTTTGGGGGGCATTCCAAGTACAGAGTTTAACAGTGGTTGTCTTTTCACAGTAGGCTTTGTGAGCATAGCAAATGAAATGATGATATAATTAATTTGTGCTGCTTTCATCTGCTAAGTCATTTGATAAATGGTAAACCAAATCAGAAAACTAGTGAGTGTGTGCAAGAGGGAAAAGATAGATGACAAAGATATAGGCAAAGATATAACATAGAGATAAGTCAAACAGCAGCATAGATAGAATTTGGTGTTTGATGACTGAGAATTGGGGGAGGGGAGGGGGAACAGAAGAAGAAGAATGATGTTGAGTTTTCTAGTCTGGTTTCCCAATTAGGCCATTGTTTGAATAGATGGTGTGCAGGATGACTATTTTTAGAGTAAAATGTTTGCGTTTGCTACATCTGAAATAAAGACGTCTACTAAGACACTGGAGATGCAGTCAAGTGTAAGAAAGGTGCTGGGTATGAAGAATAAACATTTGGAAGTGATAATATGAAGCAATTAACTGGAGTATGGGGGGGTGAGTTTAGATCTCTTGTTTGAAGATGCTCTTCCCAGCTCTGATCTTTGGTCCTGGGGCTTCCTTGAGTGAAGAGGTCAACAGAGTGCCGCGGTGATGGAGATGTGTATGGCAGGATGCTATCTTGTGATGGTGTCCCATTGTATTTGTAGCACACTGAGTTATAGCATTCTGGCTTATGAAATGGGGTCTACAGGACAAATACAGGGCGCTGCAACCTAAGGCTGGCAGCCCATTGATTTTCCCACAGAATCAGTGTGATGCCCCAGCCTCCAATGCAGTGCTCAGGACAGCAGCTAAGTGGTCCAGAACCGTTTGTCCTTTCAAGTTAGTTTGAAAATATGTATCAATTTAATAGCTCATAACCCGAAAAACAACTTATTAGAATTTCATATGTTTCTATTTTTCCTACAGACTGCTTTTTTTCTTTTTATCTATTCACATAAAGTTCACATAATTTTGTTCTCCTAGGGAAATTGTTAAGGCGGAAAGAAAATGGTCCTTGCTGTCTCTGGGTACTAAACATTGGAAGGTGAAATTGTCACATTAGGAAAAAAACTGCACATAGGGATTCCATTCAGTCCTTCAAACGAGGCTAAATGACATTGTGTCCAAGTCATGAAGCTCAAATATTATAATTTCTAGTTCCTATCCTGGGAGGTAGGGGCAGATCAAGCACTTCCAAACATGATGGAATAAAATAAGAGCCAATATAAATGCACAGGAATTGATCCCTTTCCAACCAAAATGGTTAAGATTTGCACAAAGTCATGCATATTAATCATCCACTTGTCCTATTCTGCCACATCATCCTGAAAGACACTGAAAACTCTCCAGCTCCTGAGATACAATGTATATGGCCCAGCCTACAGAAAAGCATAGACAGCTCCATTTCAGGATCACTGGGTGTTAACACATTAGTCACCCTTGAAAGCAGCCACAGCTTTTTATTGTATTGTTGCATCATTGGTGGAGGGGCCTCAATTGTTTTTGAAGAAATCTAGGGTTCTGTCTTCAGGCTCATGACTCACGGATCACATCCAGGGTTCTCAAAGCTGAGTCCAGTGGGGCCGTGGAGGAACATGGCTTAACCACAGGGAGGTGACTCATTCAAAAAGATGAACTGGTTTTGAAAAATAACAAGAACCACCTTCTATTCTCTGCTCACCTACCTCCTTTCCACAATTAAAATGATTGGAGATTTAGAAGTGTTTATAAGATATAACATATTATTATCATTATTTATTTTTTGATCTCTTTACCCATTTTATGATTAGAAGGGATAAGAGATAGATAAATGATCCTTCCTCTATTAAAAAGAAATTATTTGCTGAATTTATACAATAATTTGAGTAAGATTGTGCCAAATCTTGTGGAAAGATAGAATATTCAGACAACTTATTAATATTTATTAAGCTATTAGCAGTAAGTAAAGGTAATGATTGACATACTGATCCACATGAAGTGGTGCTGACCTGTGGACAAAGAGAGAACAAGAGTGGACTGTGTTGATGGTTCTGGGAATTTGAGATTCCCAGATATAAGAGAAATTTTGAAATCTCCAAGGAAATAAAGGATATCTGGTTTGGAGAAGAATGAACAGCATACAAAACTCAGGTCACAAGAGCTATTATGTTTAGATTTTTTAAAACTTTAATTGAAAAGAATCTTAATATGTAGACCTCAAGATCTATGACTGCCGAATTTTATTCTAACTGATTCTGAGAAACTGTAATTTCATATATCACAGAGTTGTCATTTCCTTCTTCCATTTTTAGATTCCAGCCTTCAAAACTTCAAATGGAGCAGAAAGAATAGAAAAAGCAAGCCTTTGGGAAAGATGAAAATGATTAGGGACATATCTGATGTTCTGGAAACTGGATCAATTCAAATCTTCTTTCTTCACATCTAAGTGGACTGGAGAAGTTGGCTTCCACAACAGGCCACCCACAACCACTCTTACCCATTAATCGGGGCTTTCAAGCCTACAACCTTCCCTAGTTCCCAACTGGATCTCTACAGCACTCTCCATGTCTCCTGGCCTCTGTGAAGTACTCAAAAACAAAGCATTTTCCTTGTTTCCTATTCCTTTTTTCCTTCTCCAAGAAGAGAATTTGCTCCTGTGTTGCTTTGTGTGAATAACTCTCTCCTTTCTTCTTTTGCCTATTGGAAAGTTCCTGATTCAAGGACCAATGCCATCTTGCCTGAATGATTACCCGCTATGAGCCACAAACCAGAGACTTAGTTTCAAAATGCAAATAAGATCATATATTTTTCCTGCTTCCAACCAACAGTGGCTTTACATTGTTTTTGAAGGCACAACCTAGAAGGCTGCATAATGTAAAAGCTTTTAGATCAATAGCTCGTTCAGACACACCTAACTTCTCAGAAGTGGCAAGCCTACTCCCACCACAGGACCTTTGCACATGCTGCCCCTGCCTAGGCAACTGCCTATGGGTAACAGTCGTTCCTGAGTCTGCAGCTGTATCCATTGTGCAGCTGACAGCTCTCACAGAGCCTGCAGCACACACAACAATGTGGCTAAGTTGTTTGCAAGCCCCCTTTCCAGAGTGCCGTGAACACAAGAAGAGCACTGTGGGCCTGGGGTCCAGTAGAATGTTTATCATCTCATATGCACACAATAACTGCCTAAAAAACACTTTCTTAGAAACTCTGGGTGGTGACAACAGTTTGTCCATGGTTATTAATCAAAAGATTGACAGTTTGAATCCACCCAGAAGCTCATGAAAGAAAACCTAGGCTGTCTGCTTTCATAAGATCCTAATAAGAAAAACCCTGTGGAGTACACAGTAGTCTGAAGCTCATGAGGTCAGGATGAGCTGGAATTGGCTCGAAGGCAGAGAACTTGGCAAGGCGAGCACTTCCTAGAAATATATTATCCTTTGCTTTCCACTCAGTTAGATTTCCTAATTTGATCCTTCTAGAAAAATGATTGCCTGTGCATTTCCTATGAACTTCATTCAGCTAACAAATACTCATCCCTATCCCCAGCCTTCACAGTCAGCTTATCAGAAAGCACCACCATGACTGCTTGACCTAGGAATCCAAGGATCGTCAGGATGAATCCAAGTGTCTGAATGGGCACAGGGCCTGGCAAATTGGTTCCTTCCATTGGGTGTAGGGCCGCTAAACTGACTCAATGGCAACTGTCAACCACATTAAAAACAAAACAAACAGTCCAGGGTCATTGAGTGGATTGTGTCCCCACGGGACCCTGTAAACCTTTGTGGGAGCAGACACTCTCTTCTGTGGTGCTGCTGATGGGTTTAAGCCCCTGACCTTGTGGTTAGTTTCCCAACGCCGGATCCACAGTGCCATCAAGGCTCGTTAAGCATCAAGTAGTGCCTGCACAATAAGGAGCACTTGCCGTCGTCGTCGTCGTCAATTTTTCTCAGACTCCTCGTGACCCTATAGGGCAAGGCAGAACTGTCCCTGTGGGTTTCAGAGACCTGTAACTCTTTACAGGAGTAGACAGCCTCCTCATTCCCCTAAGGAGCGGCTGGTGGTTTCAAACTGTGGATCTTTTGGTTAGCAGTCTGTCGCATAACCACTATGCCGCAGGAAGAAATACCTGATGAAGTCTCTATGCTCCAGAGAGCTGTAGGTAGTATAGTCACTCCGGGGCTCCAAATATTTAACGCTTTTTAAAAGAATAAGACTCGATGGCAAGATTAATAGAGCACCCCAGATTGCTGTATGCAACTCTTTAAGTATTGCTCTCTCTCTCTCCTTGTCTCTCTCTTTTTAATCGGCACCTTCTAAGCAAGATTTGAAACATCTATCTCTCGCCCTCTTCTACTTATAATTAAGCCTCTCCAGCAGACACCCTCAACCAGAGAGAAGGGCAACCGGATGGGCTTTCCGCTCTGCAGTCCAGGAACATGCTTGCTCTGTTTATGATGAAATCTTACATCTGAGCAGGTCGGCTGGCCTCCCCCCTCCCCTTCTCCGCTTCCCAGTGTAGCAGACCTCCGGTCCCTTCAGATCCAGGATCCTCAGCTCAGCCGCCCTCAGCACTTCCCCGTTTCTAAGTGAGGTTACGGATACACGTGGAGCCCAGAGCTCATGGCCTTTTTGGAAAGGGCAAAATAAGAGAGGGGATTTTCCATATTCACATTTTTCCACAGAAATGTATTCCTAAGCTTTAAACTTGCCCGAGCTATGTTAATGTATGTGGTTGGCTTCTGGGCCAATTTTCATTGTGAATAAGATGCTAAATAAAAGGGTTCTTGTCTTCCCCCTCTCAAGGGCCTCCCCTCCTATAATTTTAAGTTCATAAGCCCATTTTGTAAGTGAATCAGGTCTTAGGAGCGGACCAGAAGCGATGTTGTTCTTTCAGCTGCTTAGAGTGTTTGCTTAAAACCCTTGATAGGAACATGGGGCTTGTGACAGCAGCAGCCGAAGTAAACAGATGACTTTATATATATATATTGCTTTTTACAAGGTGGTTCAGTTCGTTTCTAACCTTGGCTTTGGCATCATGGCATGAGCCAGGGAAATTCCGCCCTGCACAGCCTCCCTTCTAGGGCAAGAAAACGTCCATTTCTCTTTGGCTTCTCAGTGCTTTCCCCACAAAGGAGCTTGCCCCGTGCTGAATCCCCAAAGGCCAGGGGACCTTGATCCCATCGGCAGGCATGGCTGCGGCTGTGAGCCTGGTGACTATCAAAGTGTACAATTAGAGCTGCAGCCTTTACACTGGCGTGTCCTGACATGTCCCGGCTGTCAAGTTTCGGTGCATTTGGGTTCAAATGTTCCTTGTTCTTGTTTATTCCTGGTCACACCACACCTCCTGGGACACATTTGTGGCTTTTGCTCAGCTGCTAAGTCAAGTTGTAGAGGGCATGGGGATGGGGGGAACCTGGAGCAGGTCTGCGAAATTCTGGTCAGAAGAAATGGCCCCAGTGGACCTTTGTTTCTGAGACATCACAGTCTGCTGCGGCTTCCCTTCCCTTCCGAGGAAGGTTGTGTGACACTAACTGGCAGGGAGTGCAGAAGACTCGAGCATCAGTGACGTCAGGGCATACGGGCATACTCAGAATCAGAGATCCCTGATGTAATAAAAAGCACATGCATTTTTCATCAGAGAGGCCTGGATGCAAATTCCAATCTCCCTAGAAAATCATTGCTTGCTCTGGAATCTTGGGAAAGTTCTTTGGTCCTTCAGTAGAATGTCAATCTCTTCATCTACAAATTAGCAACAACAGCAAGAACAACAACAAAATAATAATAATAATAATAATAATACCCATCAGAGGGGATTGTGTAAGGATTGCATAAGAAAATAAAGAGACAAACCACAGTCCAGGTCTGACACATGGCTGGATGCAATATTATTAATATTAGCCATGAACTATTATTATTAGAACCTAGTATACTCATTAATCTAAATAATATTAATGACTAATCATAATTTATGTTTTAATACTTACAAATAATTCACCATTAAGTTCTTGATGTGCAATAGTCTTGATAGCAATAATAGACACTGATATTATTCAGTCATCTGTCCTGTGGAACCTCTGTTTCTTCATCTGGAAAGTGGAGACACTAAAATGGACCTTGAGAAATACTGAATTCACATATTTCCTGTGATGAAGAATAATTTCTCACAATGCCTGGTCAGACAGTTTGTAACAAAGGGTCTCTCTGTTTCATGGTAGGTTAATCTACCCTTCCCAGTCCCTCCAGTAAGAGCCACATCACTTTGCTTTATGGCAAATACGGTCATCTTCCAACCATGGGGCATGAGAGGCTTGCTTCTCTGACTGTCTTAAAGGATGACCAGTTCAGAGATTGTGCCTGTTATCAGGCAGGAAGGAGATCAGATGGTTGGCCTCTAGAGTACAAACAGTGGCCCCTTGGCCAGTCTTGTCTCTACCCACACCCTGGGGCCATGGATTTTGCCAGGTAGGTTGGGTGCTGAGCACATTGTAGCAGCTGCAATCTGGGCCCACTGCATGGAGGAGTAACCAGGCAGGCCCTCTCAGCTCCATCTTGCTGAGAAGGAAAGGTGCAGTGGCAGGTAGCAGTTTGGATTGCTTTGTTACACCGGCCAGGACGAGGGTGGTTATGAATTGTCAAGCAGACCTTGACTCATGATCACCCCATGTGTGTCAGAGAAAAACTGTTCTCTACAAAGCTTCCTGTGACTGATATATTGGAAGTCGATTGCCAGACCCTTCTTCCAAAGTCTTCTGGGTGAACTTGAACCCCAGGATTTCGGTTACACGCAGGTGCACTAGCGGCTTGCACTAGCTAAGTGCAACTTTAGACCAGGTGAGCAGGTCTTTTTGACAGTGCGAAAAAGCCTGTGGGTGCTTTCTCAAGAAATAGGTAATTGATAATAAAACGAACTGTGAGATTAAAAAAGAATCCACATATGGCAAACTTGAAGTACCAAAGATTTTTTAAAATTGGGACATGATACTAGATGTGCTGCTTGGAACAGCATATTGATTAGCAAGATCTAGCGGTGGCACTAAAAGGTCTCAGAAAACTAAGGTAGTGATTTACGAAAATAATATTTCTAGTACCCATAATATAAAAATCATCTGTGATTTCTCTTAGGGATAAGTTCATAGGTCATGCTAAAGCTGCCTGTGTTTAACCTCAATGAAGGAGCTAGTTTAGGACAAATCAGATGGACTTTTCTCTCCCTTAAAATGGCCTGGGAAAGACAGACTAACCTCTTATCAAAAAGAGCAGTCTTTATTTACAAGTTAGGGTGCTAGGTATTGTGAAAAGTCATTTATTTGTCTTCAAAAAAAATCTTCAAAGTCAGGTTTCGTTTCGATGTCTATTTTGTGGATGAGAAAATTCTATGTGCTCTGTGTCCTTCATGTCATTACTCCTAAGCCTCTGTCTTTGCATACCTAGGGTTGCCTGGAAGAAGAACCTATCTTCCATGCTTAGCCATTTAAACAAAGTGTATTGCTTTCTAATACCGTGCTGAGAAAATGGTGTCGAGGCCGAGTCTGTCCTCGTCCAACCACACAAGGGGGAGGGAGAACCCACTTCTACACCTACCCAAGGCTGAGTTCTCTGAGGCAGTGATCAGACACACCTCTCCCCTCCAACCGCTTTACCCTAGTCTGACCCTGCCCATCCCTCCCTCACAGTCTGCTTCTCTGTTGGGCTGGCCCGTCCTTTGCAATGGTCACACGGCACTCACAACAATACACTTGTCTATGAGAATTTATTGGGGAAGTTAACTGGCTACAACTCAGGATCAGAAAACAATGAAGATCAAGGTCTCTTTTTCACAGGGCCTCTCTCAGTCACACAGGCAGACCGCCCTCTCTGGTCATCGGTAAGCTGAGGAACATGGCTGCGTGGCTTCTTCCCTACCCAGACAAGTATTACAAAGATCCTTTAGCTGTGATAAAGAAACTCCAAAAGAAACTCCACTCAGCAAACAAACGTTTTACCCAAAGGCACTACTTGATTTCTGGGTTGCAAAGCGTGCCGGTCTGTCTTCTGCCTGTCACCACCTCTTCTAATCCTCCACACAGGGATCGTGTACATTCGCTCTCCGTTCCTGCTTCTGATGTGGTTCGTTTTATGGCCAGGACAGCACATCTGACCTCTCCCTGAGCAGTCCTCTACACCTTATTTTCATACCCCTACTCAGTAACAGGGACCATAGGTAGAAGAACCACACCGACGAATTTTACTTCACTGCTCGCAACGTGCATGCAAATCACCCAGAGTTCTGTGCAGCACCCTCTTTCCCGAGGGGGAGCCCTGGTTTCTATATGAATCTCCTGAACTACTCCTGAGGCAGGTGCTCCTCAGAAAGCATGTTGTGTCTGCTAAAACATCAACCTAATTTGCCTAAAGTATTTCCCGAACGTAAAACTATTCTTCACTTGGATTACATTTGCTGTGATGGGATATAGAAACTCGCATCCCCCTGTTGATTTGTTGAACTGACATGGACTGCAATTTGCTATAAGGCTGAAAGCTAGTGACCAATCTTTCCACCTCTTTGCAGGCCACCTACGCAGGACAGATCCAGTGTGGCATTTCCTGATTAGCATGAACATGGAAGAAGGGTAGTGATTGATTTTCAAAAGTTAGCCAATAAAAACTTTACCTATCACGCAAAACATTGTCTTCCTTCCCTCAGACGTGTCTGTCAGGAAGAATTGGTCACCAGAGGAGGACATCCTGTGTGGTACAATAGGGATCTGATGAGAGGGGGAGACCTTTGGTAAAACTGGTTGACATCATAGCTCCAGTGATGGAAACTGTAAGAATGACACAAGACTGGGAAACATTTCATTTGGTCGTCCATAAGATCACCAGGAGACAAAGTCAGCTCAACAACAGCAACAGTGATTTACAAACAAAGCTACCCCTGTAAAACAGTGTCAATATCATAAAGGAAGGAAAGGAAGAAGAAAATAGTAAGAAGTGAGGGAAGAAGGAAGGGAAGAGAGAGCATCTCAGCCATCATTAAACCTACACTTGATCTTGGCCAGAAGGCTGAGAATCGATAACCATTAAACCTATCAACAAAGTAATTTTATCAGAAGAACCCAGGGAGGAAACCATAAGAACAACAAAATTAAGGATGAATTGCTTTCCAGAATGTAACCAATATTTATTATGTGCATGCAAAGTTCTAAGACAGAGTCTGAATCTCATAAAAGAAAGCTTCCAGAAAGAAGGACGCATATCAAAGGATCAGAGCCTTCTGTACCTTCAAATTACCTAGGAAGGTGGAAGGAAACCACTGAACTGTGTAAGAAAAACAAGAAGCTGGAAAGAAAACTCATGGCACAGAGTCTTAGTTTGTAGTGTCTGTGTTGACCATTGTGCAAAAGTGGAAGCTGTCAATCAATCTCATCTCCTAGCTCATAACCACTGTGCTTGTACCTAGCTTACTCGGTTGTTGTGTTAGCACCATTTGTTTTTAAGAAAATATAAAATTTTATTGGAAATCTCTTTCTGAATAAATATTGTCAATCGCTCCAATTACTTTTTCTACAAAACAAATTAACTCTAAGTTATTGACTCAAAAGCAACCATGTATTATGTTGATGAGGTCTTTGTGCTGGAATTCATATATGTAAAGAGGGATGATGTACATTCCTACAGTGCTTGCAAGAACAATTTGGAAACAGTTTGAGGCCTTGCTCTGCACCATCTCCAGGGCAAGGTTATAGAAATTTCAGACAAACCAAGGAAAAATGTAATATTACTAAAATATTTGAGTATCTTTAGGGATAAGAGGAATGCAAATATGATTTTCAGGTTAAAGATGAACACTATATAATTTTAGATTTGGTTGCAAAGATATTACTGATTTCATTTCCTGAATGACAGGTTTCAGAACAGCAGAGTACAAGGATGGAGCCCTGGTGGCATGCTGACACACTGTGCTGTGAGCCACAGGTTCCGCAGTTTGAAACCACCAGACACTCCAGAGGAGAAAGAGAAGGCTTGGTCCTGCCATAAAGTGCCTCAGAAACTCACCGAACAGTTCTACCTTGTCCAATGGGGTCGCTATACATTGAAATGAACTACTGGCAGTGAGAGAGGATAGAGATTCTTTTAGATACATTAAAAGAGAGACTTTGGCTTAATTTAAGTAATTAATGTTTGAAATAGGCTAATAAGTATATCACCTAATACTATTTAAACTTTTATTAATGTTATATCAAAAAGAAAAAAAGAGGGATGCTTTGTTTTAGCTTTATGGTATCTGAGGCCTCTGCTAGGCATTGGATAACTAGACAACTGGTAGCTAGAATTTTCTGAAGGTTCATTGATGTTTGAGTGAAGGAATGGAGTCTAGCTTGTCAATTGGGTCACAGCTTGGTGATATCTCCTTGTGGGTGTGGTCTTCCCATGAGGATTCTGGGAGCTTCCTTTCTTTTTCCAGGTCAGATTCCTGTTGACATCTCACATAGAGCCACACTAATGGCAGCGAGAGCTCTGGAGAGGCCTCCATTGCTATTGGATCCACAAGACTTTTCACCCAGTGGCCTATTACCTTCCTGCCTGCAGCATCATTACTGGCAGCTATGAGAGTCTGAAGAGGGATTTATGGATTAGTTTCGGACATATGGGCTAAGATTGGACTTAGGGACTTGGTCCAGACTAGGCTGGGATGTTTTCTCAATATACAATTGCTCTTTGAAATAAAACTCTCTCTTACACACATAAGAGTGTCTCTGGATTCGTTTCTCTAGTCAACCCAGACTAACACAGCTGGGGAAAGTGTGATGGCATACTATGATCAAGTATATGTTGCTTCTATATGCAAACTGATTTCCTTACATGTTGATGGCCTCACATACATTTGTGAGCTCTATCCATGTTGGCACAGAGCTACAAGCAGAAGTTTTTCAACAAATAAGACAGACACAGCATGCCCTCTTTTGCTTCAGTGTTAGAAATTACAGTGCCACTTCATCAAATGTCCATCCAGATTGAAAAGGCAGATGACCAGGTTCTGTCTCTGGATGAAGGCGTACCAAAGTCACATTCTAGAACAGGGTTTCTTGAACTTTTTCCTCTCACAACCACTTTCACCGGAGAATTTTTTTTGTGACCCCAGATATATAGATATGCAAATCAAACACTTAGTGTTAATAAATCATAAGTCCATTTATTTTAAAATAATTCTTTGGACTATATCTAATTTTATCACTTATTGAATATTAATACAAATTTGTATACTAACTAGATGAATGATGAATATGCTTGCTGAATTTTGCACGAGAAATTACATTTTGGCAGAATACTTGATGCTGAGCATCAATCCCATTTTCAGAGTTGATTGATATTTTTATGATCGTCAATGCTGAGAGTGCCACTCTCCATAAATGCACAGTACAAAATGACAGAAGTATGTTTGGGTCATTTCAGAAGCTGTTGGAAATTCTGCCCTAAATCCCAAACCCAAACTCATTTAATGGTTTTTCAAGGTAGCTCGGTTTTTAAACTGTATCACTTGAATTCTTAAGCAGATGGCTGACATTTTTGGTTTTGATTTGTGTGATTTATGAACTTGACTTAGTTTTTTACAATCAGAATTTGAAGAGAAATATTACTAACCCAGGTTATTTTTAATTTCAAGCCAATGTGCTTAATTCTGCCTATGCCTGTAAATTTTTTAAAGAGCCACTTGCCACTCTATCCTTCCATATGTAAACTTTGTCAGTAAATTTTTCAGTTTCATTTTAATGTAAATTTGTTACAAATTTTTCCTTAAAGTGACATGTTTACACCATTGATATTTTAAAAATAATATCTGACAAATAGCATAATTCTGAAAGCCCTAAATAATTGTGAATATGATATACAAAAATGATTTCACCTTTCTATTTCAATAATATGCTTAAACTTTACCATTTTGAGAGCCACCTTACCTCTGCATGTAGTAATAGTCTTTTTGTTTTTATAAATAACCATAGTCTATGTCCTTGCAGGGGTTTGAAAGCAAGTGACTATTAAGAGCAACATTTTTAATGAAGTTAATGATTTCGATTGTGTCACAATGCATAATAGCTAACTCCAGTGATAACTTTTTGGCTATGGGTGCTTCTTAATGGATCATGTGGTGAATAAAGTGATATGTTCCTTGCTACAACTTGTGCTGAAAATCCAACATTCTCATCTGTCATTGCAAACCCGACTGCAATTTTCCATTGTAAATCTTTATTTGTGAAAAGTTCATGAATTTGAAGACCTCAATCTCCCTCTTCTGTCTGCCCTTCCCAAGGGTGACAAAACAATAATTCTTTACGTGTGCCTTCTTCATAAACGTTACTAATTTCTGCAATCAATTTCATTCCCTTACTTTCACTCCAGAACTTTTATTTCTGACATGAAAATAGCAAATGAGACTTCCTCAATTTTTCCATTAAGTAAAGGTTCAGAAGGTGCAAGTAAATACTTTTGGATGACAGTGACACATTTCCCAAAACATTGTTTTTCTTTATTTGAAGATTTTAAAAGTTGTTTGTGGAAGTCACCTAATCTCGTGTCAATTTGAGGAGAAAGAGTGAAGGGTTGGAGTCTG
This sequence comes from Nesogale talazaci, assembly GCA_004026705.1. Classification (NCBI taxonomy): domain Eukaryota; kingdom Metazoa; phylum Chordata; class Mammalia; order Afrosoricida; family Tenrecidae; genus Nesogale; species Nesogale talazaci. The sequence continues at coordinate 5,255 of PVJH01009327.1, read as the reverse complement.
TGTGGACATGGCTTTCTCCTGAGAATTTTGGGAATCTGGTGATATTTTCCCCTTGGAGGTGAGAGACTCGCTACTCATTCCACTGGAGATGCTCTACTGACAAGACACCAGGCTGACTCCCTGTGAGACATCCTGTCAGAGAAATCACATGTGCTTACCCTGAAGGAACCAGACTTCTGAAGCCAGAAAAGCCACGTAGAGACCCCTGCCAGTGCTGAGATGCTTAAAACTCCACTGAATCCAAAGACATTCTACCCACTGGCCTGTGATTGTCCTGAATTTGATGTCATTGCATGTGCCTCGTGAATCTGAAGAAGACTTTATAGTAGGACTTCTAGACTCTTAAACAGTGAGAAAACAAATTTTTGGTGTTAAAGTCACCCCCTTGCAGTCTTTCTGATATAACAGCATGACATAACTAAGATAGCATGTCTAGTTTATGACCTCCATTTTAGGGTATAAGAATTCAGAGATGACTAAGAACCTTTCTGAAACACAAACTAATACTATGGGTTTTTCAATATAGTACTCTGGGTTTTTCCAAATGTTTATGAATGACATTCATTTTTTGTGCCCTTTTTAAACTTAAAGGGAATTGGTAGAGGACAAAGGTATGTATTGGGTAAAAGCATATGACGTATCAAAATAATCTGGAAGTGTAACACATCTCAACTGCAACCCAGAGAAGTTGATTCTCGGTACATTTCCAATGGAGGAAAATTTGCATTTTGAGAAAGTTCAGAGATGGGAGTCCCCTGGTAACCTGTTGAAGAGTTCAAAAATCCCCCCCCCCATAGTGTATTGGTGATTAAGAATTCAGGGGTAATTGCTACATCATGTGACCTAAATTAAAGAGCCCTGGTGATGCTGTCAAATGCTTGTCTGGTAAATGAAAGGCCAGCAGTTCAAAGGCACCAGTCATTTTGGGGAGAAAGCTGTGACAGCCTGATTCTATAACAATGTATAGGGTTGGAATCCCAGTGGAATAGCTCAACCTTTCTTTGGAGGATTATTATCAGTCAGAACTGAGTGATGGCAGTAGGTGTGGTTGGAAAGGGTTGTCACTGAAGTTCTTTGTTGGCTTAGAAATAATATTTGCTCAACTCAGAAGGACCCATTTTGCCTGGCTCCTTCCATCCCTCATGATCCATTCTTTCAAATCCTTTTAGAACCTGGCACAAAAATTCAAAGCAGTAACTGAAAAGTTATCCAATAATGGAGCAATGGTTTTAGTAATGAGCTTCTAATGAGAGAGTCATTAGATGGAAGCCACCAGCAGTTCCAAAGAAGAGAGATAAGGCAGTTTGGTTCCACAAGGATTTACAGCCCCAGCAATCATGGCAAGCATTCTTCTCTGTCCTGTGGGGTTACCAAGAGTGGCTTGGTTGTTCGGGGACAGCCTAGAAAAGAATATGTGCTTTATATAGTTACAGTGTCGTCCTCTCGCTCCATTAGTGGGAATGGGACCTTGGACAAGGGCCTCCCTTTCACCTCCATCTACCCAGCCTCCCTGCCTGCTTATAAGAAGATGGCACTAAAAGTCTCCACTTCTCTTCCTACTGCGTAAGAGATCTTTCTCCCTGATAAACATTCTGCCTCATGGTTTGCATGTATTTACAAACAGTTCAGCAACTTACATATGATGTCTTGGGGAGGTCTGGTTGGTCAGTCTCTGGGGTGATTCAGAAGGATGTACCTGAATCAGGAATTCTGTGCCCTTCGCCACGATCCTGTGTTCCGGGGTGCGGTGTGTCCGGTAGGTTTGGGTTTATTGTCCCAAGGTTAATTGTGTAAATAAAGTAGCAACTCTGGCGGCCCAAGCCCAGCCTCTTCAGCATTGGCAGAGGTTCAGAGAGGTGTGTGATCCCAGCCTCTGTCTGAGCTCACCTTTGCAGCTAATGGGGCAGGTATGTGGCATTAAAGAGCAGGAAGGCCAGCAAGGGCTGGTAATTGTTTAACTCTTCCAGTGGCACACCTCTGCGTACAAGGACCACACCTGCAAACCTGGCAGGACGTGCAGAGCATGACTGGACAGAGGCGCTTGGTACACAGGCAGCCAAGGAATGGGTTTAGGCAGGAGCTCAGGGATGACAAGGGGAGCCCAGCCCGTGACTTGCTTGAAATTGCCGGACTCAAAATGCCTGTGACTGGGGGACGTGACCGCTTGTTAGCGGACTGAAATGAACTAATCATGTCACTGTGAGGCACTTCAATTTCCTCTTCCGGGAGTGAGGGATTTGAACAGATAATCCCTGCACTGCCTTTCAGCTCTGACATGCTCTGGTGCATGATTCTCATACGAGAGGAACCAATCTAATCACTTAGAGAACGGGAGCGGTCTCCCCGTGGCAGCGGGCCACCTTCCGAGTTATCGAGTCAGAAGGTCTTATGGGGGGACCTGGGAATGTGCATTTATAACAAGTTCCTAAGCGATGCCAAGCAGTTGTTCTGGGGATCAGATGTTGCAGATCACAGTTGCAACTCCAGGTTATGTTCTAGGGCTCTTTCGGGCCCCCCACCATTGCTTATGTGTGGTGTGAATCGGACTCCTATGCTCAGTGAGCAAGGTTTTGCTTCCTGAATTTTCCAAGTCCATTGTTGTTGTTTTTACAACCAGATTGGCTGTTTAGAGAAGACTAGAGGTTGAAAAAAAAAAAAAGACACCTAATTTGGCCAATCCAACAAGCTGTATTTTATCCAACCCTGCGTCTTGTGCCATGCTTACACTGTCTCTTGAACATAGGAAGCACAAGGGAAATATTTGCTGAATGACCAACAGGCTTAATGGAAGGGATGAGACGAAGAATGCTGTTCAGTCATCAATGCCCAGGGGATCCTAGTAAACATAGTTCAGGGACCAAAATATAACAATGAAAAACCACTATAGTAACACAATAGGAAGGCATGACCTCTATGGAAAAGGGGAAAGCACATGTGAAAATCAAACTTCAACATTGCAAGGCCCATGTCCAAGCTCTCAAGCCACCAGTTTGTCACCCCTAACTGTGACTTTCCGATGCTCCCATACTTCAGGGACAAGAGAAAGAAGGAGGAGTTAGTCCAACATACTCCATATTATTCACTTTGCACTACTTCATTTTACATGGCTTAAGATCTACTTTAAAATATTTTCATGTAAAATGTGCTTGATACAACTGATGTATGGATTGCTGTAAGAGCTGTAAGATCCTCCGATAAAATGACTTATTAAAATAAAAAGGTAATTTGTTATTTCCCACAGCTAATACTAATAAACAATAAAAGAGGTAACAAAACAAGATTATCTTCTAAGAATTTTAAAATATTATTGAAAATATCAAATACTAGACAAAAAATGACAAAACCATTATTTAAGAAAAAAATTTGTACTTTCAGCATTGACAATGTGACAGACACATCAGATTTACCATTTATCTGTACCCAAAGAACTTGTGGTCCTTTCCTTTTAAAGCAGACCTCACCAACTCCTAGCTCTTATGATGCTCAAAGGTATTTTCCATGTGATTCCTTTCTCTTACAGGTGGGCCAGGCCTGGTGGCTCATTTCTAAGGAACAGGATATGGCAAACTCATGGAATGCTGCTTGCAATGGTACAGGTAAAACACTGTGGCTCCCATTGGACTTTCTCTCTCTCTTTCTCTCTGCTCTCCTCTCCCCATCTTCCCTGTCTCCAACTCTCTCCTCTCTCTTCTCTCTCATCTCCCCTATCCCCCTCTCATCTGGCCACTCTCCTTTCTCCCCTACCCCCTCTCCTTCTCTCCTCTTTCTTCTCACTTGCTGCCTCTGATGAAGAAGCAAGAGAAACCCACTGACATGACAAGGATATGTGGAACGGGTGTCCTCTCAGGAACTGCCAGCACACATGAGGCCCACAACAACATGATTGATCTTAGAAGTGAATTCTTCTCTGTAATTCGGATAAGATCTGAGATGAGGCAAACACCTGGATTATAGCCCCAGAGAGACCCTGAAGCAAAGAACCCAATTAGGTCATGCCAAGATTCCTGTGCCAAAAAAAAAAAAAAAAAAAAAGAATGTGTGTTACTTTAAGATGCTAAGGTTTGAGGTGCTTTGTTATGCAACATGAGATACTAATACAAAGCTGTTTGTTAACATGTAATTATCTCCCCCCCCCACCCCCCGCCCTTTGATGTGTCTTATGCCATTGGTAGTCAGCCTTTGGAAACTTCAAATCAAAAGACCACATTGGGGTGCAGGAGGCATCTTGTGAGTGCTGGTTCTGCACCTCTTTCTGTCTTCAGGAATTTTACTTTGGGAGCTTGAATCAAGAGCCTGGGGCATAGTGATTGTTCATTGTGCCATGGTCAAAAGCTCAGTAGTTCAAAACCACTCCATGGGAGAAAGACAAAGTTGTCTCCTTCCATAAAGAGCTGTAGCCTCAGAAACCCACAGAGGCAGTCTTACCCTCTCCTGTAGGTAGGCCATATGTGGGAATCAGTTTGATGGCAGAGAGTGAGCTTTGACCTGGAAACCAGCAAGGTGGGCATCATTATAAGATGGAAATCAGCAAACACTGCAAGTTCACCAGGGCACTTCTGTCTGTTGGAAGTCACCTGCAGCTATCCTCATTTTGGGTGAGCATCAGAAATCTAGTTAATCAGATGAACAGTGGTTTCAATGGGGATTTTTCATTATTTTTCACATGATGATGTACATATGGCAATAACAGATACCAAGTGTAAGGCGAGAGTAGTGCTGATTGTGGTGATCAAGCTAGGTGTCAACTTGACGAGGCCATAATTCCTAGTGGCCTGACAGTTATGTCATGATGAAATTTGACAGTAGTGGAATGATGGAACTGTACATTTATGAAATGATGTAGCCATTCTCCCTTTTGTGGCCTTAAGTGGTCATCCCCAGTTTTCATAGAATGCCAGTTTTCACATGACGATCTGATCTTTGGGACCTTACCATGTCAATAAGTGAGGAGTAGGTATATGCTTCAGGAGCCTGGGTGGCTAAGCCTTGGACTGCTGACAACAAGGTTGGTGGTTCTCCTTGGAGGAAAGATGAGGCTATCTGTTCCTAATGATAGCTTTGGAAATCCTAGAGGTTTGCTATGAGTTTGGAATTAATTCAATAACTGTGGAGTTGATGTTTTGAATTTATATGCTTGGAAGTATAATATGGACATAGCCCTAGGTGGTTATAGAAGGACTGGGTTCTCATACTCTGACTAACATCTGTCACTGAAAGGGCTTTGCATATATGTCAAGTGATTCTTCTGGGCAAAG
>PVJH01009326.1:0-78815 GCA_004026705.1 Nesogale talazaci | reverse complement strand
GTGCTTCTATAAATTCCTCTGAGAAACAAGGCAACAGGTTGTATTCCCGCACTTCAAAAGCTCAGGAGAAACAAAAGGGGGCGAAGGTGCAAGACTAATGAAAGGTCCTAAAACAACAAATTTGTTTGGTGGTAACAACGTGCAGGGTCCCGGGCCCTACTCAAGGGCACAGGGTTGCTGCTCTGCCCCACCCTCCCGTGCAGAGTCCCCCAAGCGTGAGGAATTGTGTAACACAGGCCACACAGACTCCAGCTTTCTTTGCTGGCTGCTACTCTGACCACCTCTCTCAGCTACAAGTCACTGTCAGTGAGCTCCACTATCATTTCCTACCACGGCCCCCAGGTGCACTGTTCTGTTCAGGCAGCCCGCGTGAAAGCAATGATCTTAGACTTGAAATTTAGCTTTCCGTCAGGCACACTCGCTTTCCCCTGCTGCCACTGCCTACCACACTGTCAGCACTTCCAATACTGCTCTGTCACATTCCTAACCGCTGGCTGAGTCAGACCTCCCTACAGAAAAGACTCGCATTGGGCCACGGACACACTGCTACGAACCTGCTCTTCAACTCTCAAGTTTCTTCCGGCAACTGCCCTCAGCTGAGAGCTGCCAGATGCAATTCTTCAGTCAATGGAGCTCTGAGGTCCCGTTCTCTTCAGCCTGCTAAGAAAAGCCCTCCCTTACTTGTTACACACTTTAGAGTGGAGGCAGGGCTCTTAGAGTAAAGTGGCTTAGAAACATAAAGGAATAACCTTTTCCCATTTTACCAATCTTCCTTCTTAATGAACACAATAAAGAGTCAATAAATACTTATTGAGCAAACGTGTGAGGACCTCAATGAAATCCAAGGTGTTCTATAGTATGGGATGTCCAGGTCACTCCATTCAGGTTCAATGAGTCAGACACCTCCTTCACTTTGGGTGATTTTTGGTGCTCAACGACATGATCCTTAGGCCACCCATGGTATGCTCCTCCCCTTTGTGCATTCCATCTGATCTGTCTAAACCACGATTGTGGACAAGGCCAAGTTAGCCCTCATGGTATTCCTAGATTCTAAGCAGGTCAAGGAATGTGATCAAAGATACCAACCCAAGAAAAATGAGCTGAAGTATCCCCTAATTTAATTCTGGTCTGAAACACAGTTCACGACCTAAATATGTATTACTAATGCCCATTAGGTCCACCTGTAAGATGCAAATTATGTGTGCTCCCAAGTCCAACACCAAAAAAGAAATCCGTGACTAATGAGCTCCCTGAAATTATGCTTCCAACTTATTTCTAAAAACACTCACCTGTAGACGTTTTATATTGTCAACTGCAAGAACCATCACTTCACTCTTCTGAAACACAACATCGACTTCTTGCTTTAACACAACAGCAGAGTTCTTACATACTTTGTTTGTCTCCCAGAGCTGTTTAAGAGATATAGAAACTAAAATAAGGTAATGATGTTATATCTTATCAAAACATTATATGTCATTAAATCATTCTCTCTGAAAAGACAAATCTTGTCTTAAAGGAATATACAAGCTGAGCCCTGGTGGCGTAAGTGGTTGAGTGCGGGACTGAGGCCCGCGGGCTTGGCAGTTCAAATCCAGCGGCAGCTCTCAGGAGCAGCGCTGGGTAGACCTCCAGACCTCCCACGACCTCCAGAGGGCAGTGATATCCCCCCCCCAAAAAAAGAAAAGCAATATACAAAGCAAGCTTCACTATCAAAATGCTGGAAAATTTTCAATTATTAAATCAGAATCCAATTCCATAAATATTAACACATTCTCTAATAAGAAGTAGTAAGTATTAAGAGTGATGGCTTCCTTGGGCTGAGCCTTGGTGGTGTAGAGGTTGAGTGCGGGATTGTGGCCCATTGGCTTGGTGGTTCAAATCCAGCAGCAGCTCTCCAAGAGCAGAGCTGGGTAGCTCCCACGACCACCAGAGGGCAGTGATGCCCAAAAAAAACACAAAAAACAAACAAACAAAAAACCCACAAGAATAAGAGTGATGGCTTCCAGAGTCAAAACTCTTAGCAGCTATAATCCTAGTTCTGGTGAATGCTGTGGTTTTGAGGGCATTATAGACACCAATGCTTCTGAAAGCTCGGGGTCTGCTACTGCTTCTCAAGCGAGTTAACACTAGTCCACAAATACCAAAATGCAAATCAACTACACTTGACATGTTTGTGTGCTAGGTACTAAGAGTTTTTTGTTTTTTAACTGTGACTTTCTTGATCAAGGAAGCATTGAGAATAGCTCATTGAGAATGGCACAGTTAGCAGTCCTGACCTAATCTTTCTATACCTACTTCTTCAGCTCTAAAAAGGATGGTAATAATTAGGACATGAAAACACAAAAACCAATTTATACCAATGTCTGCCATACAATGAGTATGTAAGTATTAAACCTCTTTTTGCTAAAAGCTGTATAAGACACTCCTCTATTGGATGCCACGGGGACCAGCCAGGGTTCCTGCCTTTAACTAGGTTACAATCTAAAATTTCGATGTGAACAAGTCAGATGAGTTGTGGAGCAGGGGAGGCAAGGATTAAATCTAAGGCTATTAAATTCATGGCAGAATTTGATGAGCAGTGTAACAAAATAAGAGCTATATGGCATTACAGGAGAAACACTGAGATATTATCCCAAATGGCTATGAGAGGAGGCTTAATTATAGGGTGTTTGGGAAAATGCAAGCAATCTAGGACCGACTGCCTGTAGGTAGGAAACTGGAAGGGAGACTGGGACAGACAGAGGCCGTATGTGCTGGAGTGAAATTTCTTCAGATGGCTCTTCTATCCAAATTTCCTGGACTCCCACCAAATGATCCGGTGAGATGACGCAAACAGCATGTGTAACACTCATGGTCCGTCCGGGTTGTCAGTCCCCTGTATGAGAGAGCCATCGAGGAGCAGAAGCAGCAAATGCCCAGGACCATCCAAGGGAACCACCAGAGGAGCATGTCTGAAGTTCCTGCTGCAAGGGGCAGAAGTCAAGGAGACCACAAGCCAGAGCAAGTGGCCGCAGTGAGGCTATGAGGCAGAAGAGCAGGCAAGCGACGTACGTGCCTGAGCGCCTGGGGACTATGGAGACAGACTGGCTGCTGGCTGAGGAGAGGGGCTGCAAAGCCACCTTAGCACTGTCAAAGTTCACTGCACGGAATACATTTGTTAACTCTGCGATTCCATTCCTGGAAACGAGTTTCAAACTCATCTGTTTGAATGGCTGACAGCAACGCTCTATTTTTTTTCTTCACCTTTTCCACGTCATCAAACCGCTTTCATGTCCCTCTTCATTCACAGAAACAAAAAAGGAAGTCACATCGAGCGAGGTCAGATGAGTACGGTGTGTGGGGCAAGACAGGCATGCTGTTTTTGCCAAAAACTGGGACACTAAGATGTCTGTGTGACAAGGTGGATCCTTATATTGGCAAAACCGTCCCCTCGTGTGCCACAAATCAGGCCTCTTTTGTCACACACTGTGTTACACAGTCGTTTAAAAATCTCTAAATAGTTTGATTAAGACCACTTGATTAAGAGTCTGGCCTGGTGGAATGAACTCCAAATGCATTATCCCCCTAATATCAAAAAAAAAAAAAATGAGCATCAGTTTTGGGGGGGTACCCCCTCATATGTTTCCTTTTGTAAGCAACAGAGAACCTTTTTTTGTTTCTGAGCAAAAATAGCACAACTGTGTTGCATATTAGAAAGAATCTTACAAAGGGAAAAAACTCACAGTAGAGACTAAAGCAACAATAAAGGCAGGCGGGATTCATGAGGGCCTGGACTCGGGCAGCAAGGGAAGATAGAAGACACATAAGACAAAGGCACAATCAAGTTGAACTGGCACGTAACTGGATATGAGACACACAGTAGATGAACCAGTAAAAATTTACCCGTAAGTGTCAAATATGACATATTTGAGTTAGTTGGGATACCTTTTAATCACTGGCCTTCTCCAGCACCGGGCTTATGGTCAGACATGTACTGAACAAATGGAATCACTATATTCCTTATACCACTTTTCCAGACTCACATTGATTTTTCAGTTTGTAGGAGATCTGATGCTCTCTTAGAAAATGGCAAACATGGAAACCTTAGCATTTCTCACCCTGATTGTCTGGTCATCAGAAGATGTCAAAAACGAAGATCCATCCGGAGAAAACATCACAGAATGAACCCAACTTAAATGTCCTCTGCAGTCAGCTACTTTTAAACGCGAGTCTACGTTCCACAACTACAGAATAAACACAGCACATAAGAAATCACATTCATATGCATTTTGAACCTGGCAAAAATAATGAAAATAACAAAAATGACATGGTAATACATGCATACCTCGGTAATATTGCAAGTTGAGCTCCAGGCCACTGTAATTGTACAGAGAATATAGCAATAAAGCAAGTCACATAAATTCTTTGGTTTTCTAATGCATTTAACTTATTTTTACACTATTTCTAGAGTCTATTAGGTGTACAATAGCACCACAAAAAAAGTTTGAAGTATTGTGAAAGCTACCAAAATGTGAGAGAGACAAAGTGAGCAGCACATGCTCACTTGGAAAAATGGCCCTAGTAGACTTGTTCAATGCAGTTACTACAAACTTTCTATCGGTAAATAAGGCAGTGTCTGCCAAGTACAGTAAACCAAAGTAGCCCTGTACCCCAAAAGGTATCATTTTTCTAACAATCATAAAAAATCCAAAGAATTAACTATCACCAAGAATTAACTATCTTATAAAAACTACAGTGATTACAACTCTATGGTAATACAATGAAATACTATGAAATCATAAAAAGGAGTGAGGCAACCCACAGATGCTTTTTGGGCTTTGTTTCGTTAGAGAACACAACCGACCACAATCTCCAAGCAGCAAAGGACTTACAGTAGCCACTAGGAGCAAGTAGAAAGGGGTGGAAAGAACAGTTCTTTCTCAAAACCTATAGAATTGACACTTATTTTTAATTTGAAACCCCTAGAAGTATAAGAAAATAGATGGCGGTTCTTTAAAAAACAAATCGAAGTGCAAAAAATCTTTATACATTAATAGTAACTATTCGCTATATCAGCAGGGAAAGGGAAGTGCAGGACAGTACGGATACAGTACATTTTATATAAGGAGTCCTGGTGGTATCATCGGCTCTGCCTTGGGGCTGCTAACCGCCAGGTCAGCAGTCTGGAAGAACCAGTCCCTCCACGGGAGTAAGAGGAAGCTCTCTGTTCCCATGAAGACGGACAGATGTGGAAGCCCACAGCGGCGACTCCACTCTGTCCTCTCTGCTCTCTCTGAGTCAACACTGACTGGCTTGACAGTACAGAAAACCTTTTCTAAGAGATGGAAATATAAATAGGTGAATTATATAGATGATTACAGTTATAGATCTATAGATTCCTATCGATATCTAAATGTGCATCTGTTTATACATGCAAAAGTAAAAGCTGGAGATTAAGCATTTGAGATAGAGGCCAAAAGAGGAAAGGGCAGTGGGTAGGGATAAAAGTGACACTACTCTACATACAAGGGGCTTCAAAACCTTCCTGGAGAAGTTCCATTATCTTTTAATTCATTTTTTAAAAGGCTGGAGGTTCAAGACCACTCAGAAGTGCTTACAAAGAAGCACTATCTTCTATGGAGCCATTCTGATGCACAGGGAGCCCCCCTTTGAGCTGGGAAAGACTCAAGGATGAGTGGCTTGGGAGTCTCCAAGTGGTGTAAAATGAACTGTGGTGACATAAAGCATCATGCTTTGGGCTGTTAATAGCAAGGCAGTGAATTTGGTTTTTTTTGTTTTGGGGGTGTTTGTTTTTTTGTTTTTTTTTTGAGAGGACTAAATGGTTGAGCACTTCACTGATATCAGAAAGGTGGGTAACTCGGTGCAGTATAGCACTGATGAAATAAATACACAACTTTCCTCTAGTTCTGTGGTGCTCCCTTCACCCCACTATCATGACCTCAATTTTACCTTACAAATCGTATTAGACCAGAATATGCACACTGCTACAGATAAGAACTGCAACACAGCAAATCCAGGATAGACACCATCTCTTCCCCCCCCCTCCTAACCAGGCCAACGATGAGAGTAGAGAAACCAGGAGAATTAGGAAAGGGAAGGGGTGGGGAACTAAAGGGGGATTCAATCACAAAGATGAACTATAACCCCATCTCAGGAGGATGAACAACAGAAAAGTGGGTGAGGAGTGACAGAAGATGATGTACGATATGAAAATAATAATCTATAACTTATCAAGGGTTTGTGAGGGAGGGCAGGCAGGGGAGGGAGGAAGAAGAAATGAGGAGCTGATATAAGGGGCTCAAGGGGGAAGAGAATGCTTTGAAAATGATGATGGCGGAATATGTGCAAATGTGCTTGACACACTGGATGAATGTATGGATTGTGATAAGAGATGTAAGAGCCCCCAATAAAAATATTTAAAAAAATAAAATAGAGAATAAAAAGAAAAGAAATGCTGGTAACTCAAATCTACTGAGAGGCCCCTGGGGAGAGAGGTGATGTACTTCAGAAACATCAGCCACTGAAAACCATGCAGAGCACGACTCCGCTTGATATTCTGAGATTGCCATGAGTTGGAATGGACCCAACAGTAACTGGATTTTGGCGACATTTCATTTTGCAGAGACTAAACATTGTAGAACTGAGAGAAAAGGGTGACGTCGGTGACAAGAGGGAATTATGCCTCCTTGGAGAGGATAATCCCCACAGCACCTATCTTGAAGATTTACAGGGAGCGTTTCAAGATCTCCAGGCAGATCTGAACCTCCCAAGCCATTGTGCCACAGGACACTACTTCTCCCCAACTGTTTGAAACAGCCATGGAGCCCTTTTATTCTCACGATCTCGGCTTCCGAGGGAAGTCCTGTAGGATTACAATATCTTTTGTCCTTGGGATCAGAAGGGGCAGCAGAGTGCATCCCTCATTCCCGCTTTATCTGTCCCTCTTTATTGAAGAGTTACAGCAGCAACTCCCCCACTTTACCGTGGTAGTAAGGGAGAAGGTTGGAAATATCATGAAAAATGCCTGAAGCAAGCATAGAATATTGAAGAAATGCTTGCAGTGGTCAAGGGTCCCTTGGGGGCTGGGGGACTTGTAATGCAAGTACATCTCTCATTTTCCAGAGAAAGACCCATCTTCTGAGAGCTATCATATCTCAAAGGGCTTCAAATTAGCTGGTGGTAAGACTCACTCAAGAAATGAGGCATAAAAAATCTTGGGAAAATTATTCATCTTTAAAGAAGAAAAGATAGGAAATTCATTGTTTTTTAAACAAATTAGAGCAGTGATTCACTGGGTAAAATTCTTCCAAGACAAGTTAGACATAGACTGTGAATGTAATATCTATCTGGTTGTACAAATGAGTAATTTCTAAGCCATTTTGACCATAAAGTGCTTGCCAATGAAAACCCTACCTAAATATCATTTCCACTTTTATCCTTCTCAATGATCTAAGAAATCTGAACTTAATTCATCACTCATCATTACTTATCCAGAAGAGTCTATGCCTTCACTACTTAATCGATGTCATGTTTCTGCCTAGGAAGCCAGTAGTCATTCTGTTGTTCCTCTGGATCTCAGCGCATGCAAGGCCTTCTCTAAATGCTCTCATTCCCTGTTACACTATCAAGTTTTCCAGTCACTGTGAAGCTCATAAAATTGGCTATATAATTCAATGTCAAGGACCCCAGATGGTGTACTGGGTTATAAATTGGACTGCTAACCTCCTGGTCAGCAGTTCGAATCCACCAGATGCTCCACTTTCTGCTTGCATAAAAATTCAGTTTCACAAACTGAGAGGGGCAGTTCTACTCTGTCCTATACTGTGACTCTGAATTGAAACCAACTCATTGGTACTGAGTGTGGCTTTGGCTTTCTGGTGGCCTAGTATGCTGCTAACCATGAGGTTAGTAGTTTGAACCCACCGGCCTCCCCACAGGAGAAAGATGGGGTACTCTGCTCTAGTAAAAATGTACAGCCTCAGAAACCATAGGGAGTTCTACTGTCCCACAATCATTCCCTGTCCTACTGCCAAGTCTTCCAGTCACTCTTCAAAGTAATGAAGCTGGATATAGGGTTTAATAAAAATCCTTTAGGCTATGAAGAAAATATTCAATAATTTCTCAAAGGCGCGTCTTCAGTAGTTAATAACATAAGCAGTCCATTCTTTGTCATCCGTTTACCTTGGAAAATACAGGTATCACAGAGTAAATTTTAGTACTCACCTCCACACAGTATTGGGACAAAGCAAGCACTGCCAACTGATTGTGAGAAGAGAAGTCGCAATACTGGATGGTACTATGATGTCCTGTGTGGATTTCTGCCAACACGTCATTGGTATCAATGTCGAAAAGCTGCCAACATAAAATATGGAGGTGTTCTAAAGCATAAATAATACCCAAACTAAATCTAAATTTGCTTTTAAAATAATCTCCTCCCACTTCAAATGAAAATATAAGATTTGAAAATATAAGATTTGATAGCCAGTATAATAAATGAGTCATAAATAAGACATGATCCAGATACTTGTAAATCACATTTGAATCACATTTTTAAAAATCATTTTACTGGGCTGAGCCCCGGTGGCATAAGTGGTTGAGTGCGAGACTGCAGCCCGAGGGGTTGGTGGTTCAAAGCCAGCTCTCAGGAGCAGCACTGGGTAGCACCCACAACCACCAGAGGCAGTGACGCCCCCCAGAAAAATCTGGAAAAATCATTTTACTGCAGGGCACTTACAAACCTTATGACAATCCATCATTCAATCGGATTAAGCAAACTTACATATGCCGCCATCAGCATTTCCAAAACACTTTCTTTCTACTGGAACCCTTGGTATCTTTTTCCACCTACCTTCCCCATCCTCACACGCAAGTGAATCCTTGATCAATGACACATTATTGTTATTTTGTGTCTTACACTGCCCATTGTCTCCCTTTATTATAACACTTATTATAACATTTCAGTTATTTGTTCCCCTCGGGAGTGGGTCATAGGTCCAACCTTGTGATGGTTGAACCACGTTTTTAATAAAACAAAATTCACCATAGATGATTCCCTCAAGATGGCCAAGAGAGAAATAAAACTTTGGTGGCAAAATTAATGTACTAGCCAAATTAATATACAGAGCAAGCTTTCCCTCATGCTTGTTTATTCAAAAAAGAAAACACATACTCATAAATTAAGATGACCAAAATAATACACAGCACAGGCTTGTTAAAATGATATTAGCTCAATCATTTCTATTCCCTTCAGAGTTACCAAAGTACTCCATTTTCTCATCTTTGAATTTTTTAAATGACCCCACAATCATTTTCCCATGTTTGTTTGCTTTTTCAAAAGCTAGTTTTGAATAATGCAAGCCTCCTATTTTGATTTACAAGCAATTTAGAAATGTAGAATATACTCTTTTGAGATTTCCCCCAAATGTCTAAGAATATTTTTACCATTCTACAATATATCAATTTAAAGTCAAAGGTGTATTCCTCAGGAAGGAAAACTAGGTTCCTAGGGTCATCCATAAAGCTGTTCAGTAAAAGCAGAGTCTGGAGCATGCACAGATGGTAAGCAGCACAGGGGGTACTGTTGGCAGAAACTATAAAAGGCAGGAAATCAGAGTGAAAAGACTTCCCAGGGCAGGTCATTCTTAAAAATTAGACCTAGTGTGGGAGAGAAAACTTGGCAAATGCTGAATGAGGAGGTGTCCCAATTCTTTAGGTAGCAATAGACCTAACTAACAAGTAGGCTAGGCTAACAGCACCAAGGAGTAGGAAGGACGAGGCGGAGGAGGATGGAGAGATCCAAGTGTAATGAGTTTGCCTCAGCATGAAGGTAAAAGCGATCTCGCTGTAGCTATTTAAACACGGTAAAATAAGGAGCTGGTTGACAGACTTTTAAAATTGGAAGATATTTCAGGAAATGCAAAATTATTTTTCCCTCTCAGTAGAACAGGTCATTTAAAATCTTCAGATAACAAAATGCAGTGGTCCTTTTCTCTTCTTACAGGCTTTAATGACATTAAGATGAAGAGACATTCTTTTCTTGGAGTTTCCTGCTAAAGAGGTATAAACCTATAAGCAACCAAGACCCAAGGATCAGAGCTACTAGAACTTGATGAACAACAATAATATATAACTATAGAGATAGATATACACACATACACATATATATGGTCTCAGTAAGTTTTCATGTTCTTTAAAATAGCAATGTCCCTTATTCAAGTCTTTTAAAATTGCTAGTAACACAAAATATCACTGAGGCAATTGGAGAAGTTATTTGGCTGCCCTGAACCTCATTTCCTCATTAATACCCTACATTGGGCTATTGCACTCTGCTGTGTCCCTTCAATACTGATATCAAAAGAAAACATACATGAAAGCACTCTGAGCACCACACAAATGTAGCCACTATTGATAAAGGGAAGTGGAGGAGTTAGTCTGCTATTAATCAGTACTAGAAATATATGATTTGGTTTGTTAAAAATCCAAAATGTAACAGCCTTCTCTCCCCCACTCCCCCCCAAAAAAAAAAAGTAGCAGCACCCTCCCTTACAGTAAAAATTTAAATCTTATCCAGCAGGGATATTCCAACTCGAGGAGGCTAACAAGGTCACTAAGATAAATAGACAGACACAAAGCAGCGTCCCAGTTTAGATGAGTGAGTGTGCATAAAGCGCCACGGCATGGGGGTCCAATGACTCCTGGAAAAATGCTGTTGTTGTTGTTAGGTACCATCAAATCGATCCCAATGCAAGGGACCCAGTATGCAACAGAATGAACACTGCACGGTCCTGCACTGTCCTGACGGTTGTTCCCAGGCCTGACCCCATTGTTGTACCCAGTGTAAATCAAATACATTCAAAGCCTTCCTCTTTTTCACTGACCCTCTACTTTACCAAACATGATATCCTTCTCCAGGGACTGGGCTCTCCTGACCTGATGTCCAAAGTATGTAAAATGAAGTCATACCATCCTTGCTTCCAAGGGCACTCTTCCAAGACAGACTGGCTTGTCCTTTCAGCAGTAGAGAAACTTTCCTAATGATCGCTGAAAACTCTGCCTTCTTAAGAGTACCATTGTATGCTATGACATAGCAAAACCCTGCTAATCTCTTCTTGCAATCATTGTTTTTTGTATACTAACTTGTGAGGTCAGTGCTGAGTCTTGAGATGACTCAGAAGAAAAACCTGGCTGTTTTCCTTCTGCAAGTGTTTGCAGAACTAAACTTAAAATTTCTCGAATCAACTGGTCTCTGCTTTTTGATAACACAGTGAGAGACCTTCTTTGATCCTATGCAGTCTAACCATATTATTACATGGAAAATAACAACAAAGCATTTCTTTGTCATTTTCTTTTTTGCACACTGCCTTCATGAAAATCTCACAATTGGTGCTTAAGTTGTTCACTTTATCAGAGTTACCAAATCACAAACATGTAAGTACAGAAAGCACTTTGAAATTCAGGTAAGCCGATGTGTTCCAAACTGTGTGAAAACAAACAAACAGGAGCAGTGAAAAAAATATTACCACATTGGAACATTTTTGAAAAACACTGCATTAAAACACTCAACGTACTTCTGTTATATGGAACTTTCTGGGACCTTAAACATGTTAGTTCATTTCCCAAGCCTGTGGGACTAAGTTTCTCCAAACTTAATATCCCTTGGGGTCCATTTCCCATACATTTTGAGGTGTTTGAGAGCCTGCCCAAAGCCATACATCCAGACTCTACATATCAATAATCAGTATAAATTGCTCCAATCTGAAGAGGTTTTCATTTTCATTAATTGATGCTACATTTGTCTTTTTAAAAACCAGTACTTACAAAGATTTTGTATTTTGCAGCCACCATTATCTTGGCTCCATCAGTGGACCAAGAACAACATTTCACTATCACTTCCACGTCCTCTTGAGGATCCTCAGAATTCAGCAGGAAGCGCTTCACATTAATGCTTTTCTTTTCATTGGCTGATCTCACATCCCAGAGCTGCAAATGAAAACCAGAAATCAAGAAGTCTTTTTCATCTCAAAGCACAGATTTCTGGAACTCAATCGAAGTTAAAGGTCACATAAAATGATTCACGGCACCTAATGAGTTCTTTTCACATGATGTATGAATTTTTATGACTAATTAAGAACTGCGGTTTCATTCATCCCCTTCCAGAAAAGAAAAAAAATGCAGACACAGTGTTCAAAATGCAAGATACAAAATCAAATAAAATGTGAAGGAGCCTAGCACAGTATGGAGGAAGGTGGAGCTTAGGGACAACAGCAAAGACAAGCTACTGGGAGAAAGGATGAGACAAGCTGGAGCCCCTCACAACTTGTCCCTGCTGCCCTCTGCTGTGCCAGCCATGAAGCTTGCTTCACACTGGCCACATGCAGTGCATGGACACTACACGGGACACAATCCGAGCAGAAGAGCTCTCTAAGAGACCATCCAGAGATATAGAAATTCCTGGAGAGAGAAAGCACAGATTCTGTTGAAAGGAGACAAGATACTGGAGAGATGCTTGTTAAGCTACAAGAGCTCTACAGCCAAATGAGCTCTAAAGGCTAGGACACAAATTACTCCAAACCTCACTCACTCAGACAGCACGAAAGACCCAAGCCTTAGGAAAGATCTAGCTTTGTTCCTCTGGGCCCTGAGCCATAGTCTCAACTTCACAGCTTGGTAATTACGGCAGCACAGACCAAGGGATGGGCAAGAATAAGGACCAATCGAAAGCTGCTTCTCAGGCTTTAACGTGGCCGCCCACGTATTAATCAGGTCAAAGTGTGTGTTTTTTTTTTCATAATAGGCACATTTTTAAATCTAAAAAATACTATATATCCTACGTCTGTGGATAAAGCAGATAAAATAAGAGAGACAAGAGGCATGAAAAGTTAAACTTCCCCTGATGCTAAGGTAGGAAAAAACACCCAAACCACATATGCCAAGTGCTTCACTCAAATCAGCCAGCACAGATGAGAAATCACATGCTGACTCCCTCTTCATCTGGAAAACAAAACAGGGAGAGAAGATGCAAAAGCAAACATGAACACTCCCCAATCTCACTCTCTCTGCCTCAGTTGCCTCCTTTCCCAGGCTGGGTAGAACCCTGAGCTGAGTCCTCACCTGTTACGTTGTTCTCAGGTGCGACAGGGTCTAGCCCGACCCATAGCCACCCCACAGCAACTACAGAACAAAACACTGCCCAGTCTTGTGCTAGCCTCACGACCGTTCTCATGTGTGAGCATACTGATGCAGCCACTGTGTTCGTCTTCCTGTCCAAGGTCTTCCTCTTTCAAATCTAGGAGGGATGAACTCTCACATAGCAAAGACCAAGTAAACTGATACTGGTGTTTCATTTCGATCCAATCATTGTACTGCATCCAGGGCTCATGTGTGTACTGTGCCCAATTCTGCCTTAAATGGCAATTTTTAAATGTATTATTTATTCATTTGGAGGGGGGCATCACTGCCCTCTGGTGGTCGTGGGAGCTACCCAGCGCTACTCCTAAGAGCCGCCGCTGGATTTGAACTGCCAAGCCCGCGGGCCACTGTCCCTCATTCAACCACTCATGCCACCAGGGCTCAGCCAAATGTCAATTTTAAAATAGAATTTGCATTTTGAAAGTCTCAAAACATCAAAACCTGAAAAGCACATCTTATAAACATGCTATCACAAAAAAAAAATGATCATTTAGGGGTGGGAAATTACAATTCTTTACTATCTAAGAAGGGAAATGCCTTAGGAGACTTTGACCTTGAAATGCTGTTATCCAACATCCTTTTGCAGGACCTCTGCTTACAACTTGTCATCGTATCAGTGCAGACCAGCCAGGAACTCAGGCTTAAAAGCACCGTGAGAAAGCTGCCACAGACACAAGCAGTTCTCACCAAGAGTGCGGTAATGTCTGCCCCCTGCTGCTAGTGCTCTCTCTGTTCTACAATCACAGTGCGATACTCACACATGGACACAAAAATCAAAACCCTGCCCCCGACCAATGAAGACTTTTAAGTTTTTTCTTTGCGCTTGATTTGAGAAGTCTTAGTTTAATTGAAGGGGAAACAGCAAGGATTTATCATCTCGGGCACATTTATTAAATACTATGCTAGTGAGATTCGAAGAATAAATCAGATATATACACTGTCCTGGGGGGATGAACAAGGAGTCGATAATTGGAGCAAGACATGAACATAAATGACCCTAGTACAGCATCTGACCAAAGAGGGGAACTGACACTACACAATGGGAATGCCGCGGGCTTGAGGGGGACACAACGTGCAGCACGTAGCCACCTCACTCTACCCACTAAAGATTAGCCTGCCTTACACCAACATAAAAGGGGAAGGAATGAAGGGTCATTTGGACAGGGTAATCACTGCAAAAATGGAGTTCAGAGAAATGTTTTAAGTGTGAGATTCCCACACATCACCCCAGTACTTCCATATAGATTGATACCCTGTGGGTAGATGACTCAAAATTCTTCCCGGAATACCCTGAGCCCTGTCAAGACAAACCACCTAAAGAGTCTGAAATCTGGACTTAACCCTTAAAATCTCAGACAATCTTACAAGGAAACGCACAATAAACAAGCCCACAATTCCAATCAACTTTTTAGTGCTGTAATCTTTTTTTTTTTTTTTTTAGGCATCACTGCCCTCAGGTGGTGGGAGTAGGAGGCCCAGCCTTTGTTCCTGGGAGCTGGAATTGAACCTCCATCCCAGTCCCGCGCACACTCACTACGCCACCGGGGCTCAGCCCTTTAGTGCTGTATTCTTAAAGATGAAAATCAGCCAGATAAGAAATATCTCTAACATGAAGACATAAACAGAAACTAGCGAACAAACAACTACACAGGTATGTGAAAACAATGTCTTAAAAGAGATGAAAGGCTATTTAAATTTGGCCCTTATAAATGTAAAAGGGGAAATTAAAATTTTAATAACAATATTAGATAATAAGGCTACTGAAATCTTTCAGAAAACAATACAAGTAAGCAAAGAGAGAGAGATGAGGAGGAAAACTAAGGTTTTAATCCAAAAACAGATATTCCAGAAATAAAAAAACAGCAGTAAGAAATCAAACAAATAATTCAAGTAAGCCTACTCAACACATCTAAGTTTCCAAAGCAAAAAGAGTCACAAGTGCTAAGCACAATAAAGAGAGATAACAGGATACACTATAATAAACAGACACACAACATTTCTCTGATTCTCTAATGCTTCCTCTACACCACTATCATGACCCCAGTTCCACCTTACAAATCCATCTAGACCAAAGCATTTACAGTGGTACAGATAAGCGCTCTCGACACAGAATCCAGGACAGAAAAAGGCCCCAACAACAGCAATGGGTGTAGCGATAACACGAGGGGAAGGTAGAAAGGGGGCACTGATCGCAATGACAGAAACATGGGTGAAGGACGACAGCAGATGGTGTAAGACAGGAAAATAATAGCAACTTATCAATTATCAAGGGTTCATGAGCGTGGGAGGGTGGGAGAAGGAGGAGAAAAATGAGTTCAAGTAAAAGTATGCTTTGAAAAGGATGATGGCACTACATGTGCTTGAAAAAATGGGTTTTCTTGTTTTTCAGTCATTTTATTGGGGACTGCTACCATGTAAGGATTATTATATGAGCTATCAATAAAATGACTTATTAAAATGCTTTTTTTAAAGTTTTACTGTGTTTGAAGGGGTTCATTTAGAGCTCAACCTCTAAAAAGTTAAAAGGTAAGGTTATCTCCATGTATAATGGGAAAGTGACAAAGTTTGGGGCTTAAAAAAGACAGAAAACGTTTGGAACAGGCACTAGAGAGAACAATGCAAATCAATGAAAGAAACAGAACATAGGTGGCCCAACTGGTTTACGGAGCATAACTTTGTAGTACAACAATGAAACGGCTTAGTTTCAAACTTTCTTGAACACTCAACAGCCCAGTAATAGTGGAATAATGCCAGTGGTGACAGAACCTTCCTAGAACTTCCAATTAGCTATGGAATTAAGATGGAAGAAGAATGTGACTTTAGATCTAAAACGCTTCTTTCAAAATGCACTGATTAAGAACCAAGAAAACACAGGCCCATAGAACTGAAATAAATTCTCAGGACAGGGCTAACTTAACCTATCCAAGGGTAATGTTGAAAAGCTTCTATGATAATAATGGTCCGAAAGAAACAGACACTTGTGATTTGTAGTCATTACGGCATGGAAGCTCAAATCCATAGATCTGGAAATCCTAAGACAAACACTAGCAGTTACCTAAATTCTACAAAGTCTAATTATACACAGAAAGGGTTCTTAGAAAACTCACGAACAATTCACACAAAAGTGAGTGATTCTCAGCAGAGAGAATAAAGATTCAATCTGCAGATCAGCATCAAGAGAGTTTACCAATATCTGCCTCAGAAGTACCTAACAACCTTAACAAAAGCTATTTCTCTAGAGTCTAATATATAAAATCGTATGCATGAAGGTTCAAGTATTTTCCTGGATAGGGTATACCAGAAAAACCTCACAGCACGAGTCAAAGCTGAACTAAAGCGACCCTTTAGGAGCGAGTAGAATGCACCTGTGAGGCTCTGAGACTAACTCTCTTCTGGAGTAGAAAGTGCCAGTTGCTGACCAATGCTTAAGCACTATGCCAGCAGAAACCCTGGACAGATAGAGTCAGTAAGATTTATTCAGTGCATGCTTTGAGTACTACTTTATATGTTGAACCTCAGAGAAAAATAAAACAAGAAGATGACAAAGTCTGCACACCATAAATTTACACTCAATCTTATCAAAGAAATGGAAGACAAATGAAATGACTGAGCAATACAACACGATGACAAGTGCACATCACAAGATGGGCTGCTCAGCAATTCCTATCTAGATATATACTTATAGGTATACACATTTTGTGTGTATGATGGATATAAGGATGCTATGGATAAATGATTACGGATAAAACAAAACACATTCTCAGGAAGATTTTGCTTAAAGTTCTGAGGATCATTAAAAAATGTACACAAGTGAATCAGAAACCAACTCTCCACTCGCCCCTGCAAAAAAAAAAAAAAAAAAGCTAGGGCTGAGCCCCGGTGGCGCAGTGGTTGTGCGCGGGACTGCAGCCCACTGGGTTGGAGGTTCAAATCCAGCAGCAAGGCTGGGTCTCCTGCTCCCACCACCAGTGGACGGTGAAGCCCCCAAAACAAAAACGAAACATACCAAAAAAAAAAGGTAATAGAAACATATACAGGGACCGTGACTATAATAATTAACATACTAACTAGGCACTGTCACTGTTTGGGCAAGGTAATTAACCATTAACTTCAGGCTAGAAGAAATGAATGAAGTAGGGAAGAGCATAACAGAATGATGAAAGGTGAAACATCTTAGAAATGAGCCTTGTGGGTCTGGGCTGACCATAATTAGTAAAGGCACCATTTGTGTTCCAGCCAAAAAAAAACAAGATGAAAAGGGTGATAATGGAGTATGCTGGCAGTTCCATACTGGGTGTGGTAGCTACACAACTTCAAGTCAACTTGAGAAAAGAAAGCAGGGGTGGAGTCTAGCCTGTCAACCAGGACACCGTCTGATGATCCCTCACTGTGGGCATGACCTTCTCATGAGGATTCTGGGACCTTTCTCTCTCTTCATTCTGCCATCAGAAGAGGTAAGCCTCTCTTTCTCTGCTACAGATTCCAGTTGACAGGCCATATGGAGCCACACTGTTGGCAGCCAGACTCCTGGAGTTGCATCCACTGCCACTGGATCCACAAGACTTTCCAGCCATCGGCCAGTAATCTTCCTGCATTTGGCATCATTGCATGCACTGTGTGAGTCTGAGGAGGAATGCTTGGGCTAATACTGGACTTACAGGTTAAGTTTTAACTATGATCTTGATCTAGACTGGGCTGGGATGCTTTATTGATGCTATTTACTTGTTGATATAAAGTTCTCTCTTGCACACATATGTCTCTGGATTTGTTTCTCTAATCAACTGACCTAACACACTGGATTAAGAAGAGGTAGAGAGCAAGCACATCTTGGATGGCGCTAACAAGCATGAGGTATGATAGCCTGAACCAAAACAAATATTGTAGAATAGGAGAGAAAATGGTAGACCAGGAGACAAAGTCAAACAAAGATGGATTCAATTTATGACTAAAAGGAAAAAGGAGAATGGATAAAGAGGGCACCAGAATGAGAGTAAAGACATGAATAGTAAAGAAATCAAGACTGAGATAGTACTTAAAACCCAGATCTCATTAGGGCTATAAATTTTAGGAGGTTCAGTAAGCTTTTCTTCGTGCCTTTATGTTTGTCCCAATAAGGATTCTCAAAAACAAGAAAACCAAATAAAAGGCAGAAAAAAATAAATAATAATTAAATCAGGACCTTCATAAATTTGATTCCTATAGATTTCCAAGTATTTTTGGAAGTTACCACATGAAATATATGCTTAAAGAATTTAAATTAATTTTAAACTTAAAGTTGTAAATCACTAATAAACAATTGTGTTAAGCAATTACCATTATACTGACAATGTTACTGGAAGTTAAGGAAGAAACTACAGAAACGTGAAAGAAATCTATTTTAATAACCAAATCAGAAGCTTCCTCACACAATTAGAATCCATTTTCTTTTTTTCTTTTAACAATCCATTTTCATGACATCCAAAAACATACCTTTAGTGTTCCATCAGCTG
Organism: Nesogale talazaci; assembly: GCA_004026705.1. Lineage (NCBI taxonomy): Eukaryota > Metazoa > Chordata > Mammalia > Afrosoricida > Tenrecidae > Nesogale > Nesogale talazaci. Next base: position 60,138 of record PVJH01009326.1, on the reverse strand, counting down.
AACAACTGGCCAAAAGCTTATCATCTGGTGAAAATCTACAGTGAGTGACTGAATTTGTATGGCCAAACATAGTATTTCGACATTGTTTTTGATTCAAATCCCAGAGCTATTAGAGAAAAATGAAAAGGCAAATGTTAAATAAAAACTAACACTTACTGGGAAAAGGTTAAAATTCATGTACAGTGTTTCCTTCTCATCACAGCTTACCAGTTAGAACATGTTCAATTTAGTTACACAAAAGTGCCATGAACTTTTCACTAGCAAGTAATGGGGTATCCCTTCTCTACCAAGGATTCTAAGCGGAAGGAGGCTTATATAGCCTCAGCACTATCTAGCCAACTAAACAACTACTGCGTAACTCAGTCGATAGTCTGAAAACATTATTATTTTACTCAACACAAAACAAATCTACCTGATTCCTCACTTATCAACACAATTAGGTTCCAAAGACCACATTGTTAGTCCAAAATTAGTGTTATGCTAAACTTCAGTGACCAAATGCTCTTCAGGATACAGGAGTCCATCATTTCAGAGGCAGTCCAATGCCCTAGGGCTGCTTCCTTCTCTGTAACAACCTTCTGGGTGAGTCAGCGGGCATCTTTTCAATCACAGGTAGAGCTGAATGGGGTCAGAATTTGCTGCCAGGTGGGGACCCATCCAATCCTGACCCACGTGGAGGTCTCACTTTCCACGAAAATGCCTACTTATCCATGACCGCCACTTGCAGGTCCCGGCACCTGAAAATACCACCATGCACACACACAGTGAATCTTGGTTTGGTGGTAAAGTAACCGCCATGCATCCTGCCTGCACTCCTCTGTCACCTTCTGACATTCATCTTCCAAAATTGCAAGCAGGGCAGCCACAGCCTGAAGGCCAAGCATGGAATAGGCAACAAAGTAGAATGTATACATGGGCAGGTGATGAAATGGTATCTCACCTCTTTTTCCCCCTCCTTTTAAGTTTATTTACATCCAAAACTGGAAGAAGGGATGGGATGAGAGGGATCAAAACTTGGAGCTCAGGGTTGAGCCCCGGTGGCGTAGTGGTTGTGCGCGGGACCGCGGCCCACTGGGACGGAGGTTCAATTCCAGCAGTGGGGCTGGACCTCCTACTCCCACCACCGGAGAGCAGTGATGCCCCCACCCCCCCCAAAAAAAAAACAAACTTGGAGCTCAGGTGGGAGGCACTGCCTCAAAACACATGAGTCCTTACCTAGCTTTACGATGACTTCAGCAGAATTTTTTTTACTATTGCCATAATGTGAAACGTAAGATAATCAAGAAGTCAGGAAGTGAGAACAGATTTAATATATAGATTTCCCAAGTTTTAAAAATGTTATTTCGGGCTGTGCCCCGGTGGTGAAGTGGTTGTGCGCGGGACTGCGGCCCACTGGGACAGAGGTTCAATTCCAGCAGTGGGGCTGGACCTCCTACTCCCACCACCGGAGAGCAGTGATGCCCACCCCCCCCAAAAAAATGTTATTTCATCCAACTTTAAAAGTATTTATTTTAAGATTTTCAAATGCAATCTTAAATCTAAACAGTTAAAATCTGCTAACACTATAAAACTATGACTATGTAGATAATCTCTACAATATAGGTAAATTTGACAAGAAACATAATAGAAAAAAAAGAAATATAATAGATAAGATAATACAAAAGAAGCTAAAAGATCTTTCTGAGATCCCAGGAATTTAAATTTTGTTTTCTAAAGATGACACATAAGGGAAAGAGCTATATATTTTTAATAATGTTTAACAACAAAACTATCAAGCTATAGTGAATGAATATTTACTTTTCAAAAAATATTTTCCTGCCTGCAATGTTTCCCACATTCTTCTGGTAACTAAACTTCTCTTTTGAATTGAACTCACTTGTGATTCAAGTGAACCTCACTTCCACAGGGCTAGACCTGAGACTAGCCAATCTAAGAATTCTATCCTCCTGGCCATTGAAGTTACTTAGCAACTTCAGGAACCAAGCCAATAAGTCTTAGCTAAAATTAAATCTATGGCATAAGGGAGAGTGGCCATTTCTCTCCCTCCATGACTAGGAGATACAAAACCTATTCAGTCTGGAGCTGAAGGTGCTATATTTCTTGTTACATAGAGACATTATGCCTAAGCCAACTGAGAGAAAGGGCCGAAAGTTGGAGAAAGTTAGATGCTCAGAAAATACTGGAAAAGCACCTGAATGCACCTGAATTCAACTTAGCCTGAAGCCATGGTCCAACTAGACTTTTCAGTCATATGCACAAGTTCTTTTGGGTTTTGTTTGCATACGCTAAATGAATTTTGCAGTTTCTATCACTTGCAATCAGAATAACCTAGGACTTCTGAATTAATGTTCTGCTATATCTATTAGATTTAGCTACATGATTGTCATCATTCACACTTACTTTGAGGAAGCTATCACTTGATCCGGTGGCCAAGAGAAGGCGATGACTGTTGTTGGTAAAATGGCAGCAATTGACTTGCTCTGAGTGCTCATCATAGGAATGCACTAGTTCCCCAGTCATAGAATTCCAAATCTGGAGAGAAAATGGAGTTCACAAATACCTCTTACTTTCAAACGGAGGAGAGGGGACAAAGCAAACCTCATCACTTTGTGGGTAAGGTCTAGCCATGAGCCATGGCACTGATTTTTGCAATTAAACATGCAGCTAATGAGTATCCTTTCACTCCAAAAAAAAAAAAACCACAACAGTGTTTTGTGTGGATGGACAATGAAAAATTCACTTGCAAATCTACCCAAGTGCATTCCTATAGCATAATTAGAATCTCATGAAAACTTCCTTCGAGGACAAGATTTCATATGTTCTTCTGCATAACAGCTGCTAAGAAATATTATAAAGGGAATGACAGAATTGTCTGCAAACGATTAAGTTGAATGGTTACATCTAAGACCTCGCAATGTTCTGTTCTCATGCAAAATTATCATCACTCTAGTGCAAACTGCCATATTTGTCATATATAACCTAACTAAAAATCACATCCACTATCATCATGTCAACCCCACCCGCAGTGATCCTGTAAAATAGGGCAGAACTGCCCCTGTGGATTTCTGGGACTATAAGTCTTTACGGAAATCGAAAGTCAAGCATCTTTCTCCCATGGAGCTTCTGGAGGTTTCTAATTGCTGACTTTGTGGCTCGCAGCCCAACATGTAACCACTAAGACACTGAGGCTCCCCTCACATAGGACACGCCTTAAGAATTAGTATGCTAAAGAAACTAACTCATGAGGTGGTTGTGTGGCTTGCAAAAAAAAAAAAAAACCCCATGTTATTTGTGTAAACATATGTAAAGCGGTCTCTTCCACATAGCAACAAACCAAAGTAGTAGCTATTTAATAAATCATCACTAGAATTTGGCTTTCTAAAAGTATTAATACCCCTTGCTAAAGCATTTTCTTTGTATCTTACAAAGCACTAATGAGATTACCCAGATAACCAAAGAGCTTCTTATCTTGAAGTTGCTTAATAGATCTTTCTGCCTCTCACCTTGTATTTTGAGTTCTTAGAAACAGAAATTCGGTAATAATTTCTGTCACATAGCTCCGAACACTCAAATGAAGCCGGTCTGAAATAAACATTTCTTGTTTCATATTATATTTTCACTCTACTAAAAATTGTTTAGTAATAAGAGAAGTAGTCAGTCCTGGCATGAATGGACAGCGATTGTTAATGACAGAAGAGTTTGCCACCCTGTCATCTCCTGGACAAAAATAAAGTTTTCCACAGATGCGAAGAATTCTGACTTTGGAGTTCCTTAGAATGATCAATTCAAGTCTGACTCTGTGAAGGTTACGAGGTGAATCAAACTGTGGGTTCCAACGCTCCCGCTCCCTAGTGTATCCAGTTTATTGAGAAGCTGGCTGTTAAAGGCCTCAGCTTAGTCTGGACACTCCTTGGCCCTATCCAAACAGGGGAAAATACCCAAACCACTTCTTTGTTCTCAGGTCTGACAAGGCCCACCCCTCTTAATTAGGTTCAATATATTTCACAACTCTTCCCTTGAAAAAAGACTACAGAGAAGCCGCTTCTCAGTAAATGAATGAAAATAATCCCTCCATCATCAGCTTTCTTAAATGCCAGTGAGCATGTGTCCTGGATAAAAGGAAAATTGAGAGAAGAGATCAAAATTAACAAGATATGAATCCTTGTTATTTTTCACCTCTCTTTATTGTTTAGGCATGAGTTTACCAGTTTGCTCAGTAACCTAGCTTTGCTCTCAATGTGGTCCAGTTCATGAAGCTAAATAAAGTCTTGCCATCTCTCACAAATCATGTATTTTACTATATAATGTGATCTCAGATAATAATTTTGTTATTACACTTCTGATCACAATGCACTTAAAAGATACACGCTGAGATTTAACATATAGACCCATCTATAAATGGCAAGCAAACTGATAAATTTTGATTGTTCTTCCCTGCTAAACTGATCCATGTGAAAAATCTAAGATTTTGTAAAAAATGTTTTCAACTATGTTTACTCAACATTACATAAGAACTGATTTGACTGAAGCTATTAGCATGAGTCCTCCTTTAACCTTTCATAACTTAGACCCTCAATAAGGAAAAAATGAATTGTGGGACTATAACCCAAGAAAAAACATTTTCTTACCTTCACTTTTTTATCCACTGAACAGGTTGCTATAAACCTATCATCTGTAGAGAATGCACAGCAAAGTACTTCATCTTCATGAGCCTTGATTTCTAGAAGTTTCTCTCCAGTTTCAGCTTTGAACACCTGCACAACAACAATAGAAGCTGTAAACCATTTAATCATTGGCTACCATTCAATAAAAATCTTCCCTTAAAACAATTTAATCACTGCTATTTTGCAAATGAACCTTGGCAAAAGAAACTCTGAAACTCAGAATTTCTGCTATAAATGTATAAGCCTGAACATAAATAACTATCAACTGTTAAATGTTTGTAAATATAAGAAAAGTGATAGCGTATAGCTTCAATTCTTAATAATATTTTGGCAAAGTCTTAACATTCAAACAGAAAACAATTCATTGAAGGTTTTTGTCTTCTGGGGTTCAGAATCCAAAACTAATAAACCACTAAGGTGCACACACAGCGGCTTCAGAAAGTTCATAGAAAAATATCATGTTTCCATTCCATTTCCTCCAAACATTTTATTAAAGCCCCCTCATGGAGAAATACATATGCAGCCAGAATCCTGCAAGGTCTAAAACCATCCTACATAGTATAATTCTAACTAATTTGATACTGTTTCCTTCAAGATCAAAAAGAACGGCACACATTTAGAAAAAATATTCTTTCACATTTTCTTAAAACAATGGGAATTTAAAGGAAATTCTGCAAATGGTCTTAACACATTGCGGACAGATCCTGAGTTTATCCGGTCTTTAATGCATTAACTTGCAGATGGTTTTTGGATCTCCACTACTTCCCCACCCATTCATATTGATTTGGTTGCTTGATGTTTAACTTCTTGATTTTAAAATATCCGGTCCTTAATGTGTTAAGAAATAATCTAGCCAAATTCCTCATCAGTAATTTCTGTCTATGGCTTACAAGAATATGTTTGCTTATTTGTTTGCTTTCCTTATCAAAGCACTGTTCAATATGCTTTTAAGTTCTCATGTCTTTTAACAATCTGTATGCTTCATTATCCTTTGCTCTCACATAATGACAGAAAACTGAATGGATGGATAAAAGGTATTCTTTATCACCTGGTAAATATAGATTTAGGAAAAATATGCAATAATCTTGAAAATATCTACAGAAAGCTTTCATAAAATGTTCAAGATCTGGATTTCTCTACTATCGCTAATAGATAGATTTTCTTGAGTTTTAGACTGAAACATATGCTAATCAGCACAGTATTAGGTATTCTTATTTGTCTCAAGAGAGATGCTTCACCTGTAAGGTTCTATCAGCTCCACAGGACGCAATTCTCTGACCATCCTCCGAAAAGCAGGCATGGTAAACAGCATCTGTATGGGGGCGGACAACTAAACGCGAGAGATTCTTGATGTTTTTTTTGTTTCTAAACAAGGGGAAAAAACAGAAACCCAATAAATAGTAGCAAAAGTAAGTATTTTGTTTCAGTAATAAACTACCTTTAACATAAAGTATCAGCGCCACCACAATACAAAATTCTCCAAATTAAATTACCAACATAGAAATGACAAAACAAAGACTCCCTAAAGAAATCATAATGTAACAAAAGGGGCATGTGAAGAGAAATGTTATTGAGGTCATTACATAATTTCATGTCAATTTGAAGAAAATAAAAAGGTACTCATGGTCTATAACCTGTCAGTCAGGTCACAGCCTGATGGTGCCTCCTTGTGGGCATGACCTTCTTATTAGGAGGGTCCTGGGAAAACTCCCTCCCCTCTCTAACCTCACCTTCCTGCTGGCGAGCCACTCCGAGACCTCCCAGAGCCCTGCAGATGCGTCCACCACCACTGGACTTGGCACCCACTGGCCAGTGCTATCCGTGCACGCTGCTTCATTGCTTGTGACCCCATGAGTCTGACGAGGGACTTTGGGACCCAAGGTGACTGGGCTGGGATGTTCTCTTGACATAGAATGACTTTTTGAAATTAAGCTTTTTCTTGCACATACATGAGTGTCCCTGGATTTGTTTCTCTAGTCAACCCAGCCTAAAACAGTTAACCTATATCAAACAACCTGTAACCTATGATAACTATCACTGGGTTGGAAGACAGCTAGTGAATCAAATACACGTCACTTTCTATTTTCCATTGATGTACTGATAATAACTATTGGTACCAAGCTGCTGCTGCTGTCACTATCAAGTAGGTGCTGCCATGTGGTTTCCAATTCAGTGACCCTACATGCCTGGGGACGCGCAATCTCCACTAGGATCTCTGCAGGAGCAGACTGCACGGTCTTTCTCCTGGGGGGCTGCTGGGCTCAACCACCAGGGCTCCTAGAAAATGACACTGCTTTTCAAAATCACCACCTCTTTTCAAAGTCAAGAAGCTAAGCAAAATAAAATTAATTTCCTATGAAAGTATGATACTATGCTCACCATTAAGATGGTATATGATAAAAGTACGACTATTCAGCAAAGAAACAAGATTAAGCAAAGCAATTTTCTTTATAATTACATCTGCTAAATATCAACCATTCCACTAGTATCAGTAAACTATATTTCTTATGAGCAAAAAAGGGCAAAGACTTTCATGTGTACTTAAAATGGGTAAAAAAATTATTAGTACATTATTAGAATTATTAGTAAATTATTAGAATTAAATATATAGGGCTGAGCTACGGTGGTGTAGTGGTTGTGTGCGGGACTGCGGCCCACTGGGACGGAGGTTCAATTCCAGTAGTGGGGCTGGGCCTCCTACTCCCACCACCGGATAGCAGTGACGCCCCCCCCCCAAAAAAAAGAATATATAAACCCCAGTCAAGACTAAGTCATTAAAAAAAAAAAAAAAAAAAAGACAGCTGAGTCCCGGTGGCATAGTGGTTGTATGCGGAACTGCAGCCCAATGAGTTGGTGATTCAAATCCAGCAGCAGCTCTCCACGAGCAAGGCTGGGCCTCCCACTCCCACCAGAAGGTACTGATGCCGCCCCCCACCCCCAAAAAAAGGGCTATGTTGTTGAGGGCAAATACATATGTAAATGATGTGCTGCTTTATCCAAGTGTCAAAGACTTAGAACCTCAAGATAATTAATCACTTATTAGGTAGGCAAGCTTTGGCAAATGCAGAACCTAGTAGTTTTCCCATATTTATAAAATGGAAGTCATGGATAGAATCACACTAAGAGTATGACTGAAAGAGATGTTACTCACTCCCTGAAAGTATAAGAACAGAAGACATAATTTTTTGCTTTTAGAACCCTGTGTAGCATAGTTAAAAGTTTGATTACTAACTGCAAGGCTGGCAATTTGAAACCAACCTGCACCTTGGAAGATAGTCCTTCAACCTTCTTCTGAGAGATGACAACCTTGAAAAGTCCATTGTTGTTTTTTAAATTATTTTACTGGGGAATCTTACAGCTCTTACCATAATACATAAACACATCCCATTGTGTCAAGAACATTTGTACATATGCTGCCCTCATTTTCAAAACACTTGTTTTCTACTTGAATCCATGGCATCAGTTTGTCCACCCCTCCTCCCTCATGAACCCTTGATTTATAATTTTTTTTTCATGTCTCACACTAACCAATGTCTTCTTTCACCCACTTTTCTATTATCCATCTCCCTGGAGTTATATGTAGATCACTGTATTCAATTCCCTCTTCCTCCACCCACCTTTCCTTTACTCTCCTGGTATCTCTACTCTTATTATTGGTGCTGAGGGGTTTATCTGTCCTGGATTCCCTGTGTTGTGAGCTATATCTGTACCAGTGCGCATGCTCTGATCTATTCAGATTTGTAAGGTAGAATTAGGGTCATGACAGTGGGGGGGCGGTGGAGCATTAAAGAACTAGAGGAAAGTTGTGTGTTTCATCGGTGCTATACTGCACTCTGACTGACCCTTCTCTTCTTGTGACCATTCTGTTAAGGGGATATTCAACAGTCTACAAATGGGCTTTGGGTCTCCACTTTGTCTTCTCCCTCATTCACATAGATAAGATTTTTTGTTTTATATCTTTGATGCCTGATACCATCAACATCTCATGATCACACAGGTGTGGGTTTTGTTGTTTCTCAGCTAGATGACTGCTTGTTTATATTCAAGCCATTAAGACCCCAGATGCTGTATCTTTTAGTAACCAGACACCACTGGTTTCCTTCACCACTTTGGCTTATGAACCCATTTTGTCTTCAGCAATCGTGTCAGGGAAGGTGAGTATTACAGAATGCTGGATTATTAAAACAAAGTGTTCTTGCGTTGAAAGAGTGCTTGAATAGAAGCCCAAAGTCCGTCTGCTACCTTACTACTTAACAAATAAATGTGTCTTTCCTATCGTTATAAATACATGTATTTACATGTATGTACCTGTATTTAGATCTTTATAAACGTCCTTTGTCTCCTAGTTCTTCCCTGTATTTTCTTTTACTTTCCTCTTGTCCCACTATCATGCTCAGCCTTCATTCAGGTTTCAGTAATTCCTCTCGGTGATATTGCCCTTGATCAAGCCCCACTAGGCATTCCATGCCCTCCTCACCATTAATTTTAGATCACTTGTTGTTCCCCTGTCCCTGTTTGTTGGCTCCCCGTCTTTCCCCCGCCTCCTCCTCTCCCATGTGCTCCCGGAACCATCAGTCTGTTCTTGTCTCCGAAGCCTTGATATTTCTAAGGAGCAGTGCTACTATCTATATAAACCGCTGGGGCTTACCATGAGTCAGAATCCAGCAACAGCAATGTGCACGGCAAAGTGTTATCACTTTGTTACCATGGTATCATTTAAATCTGCACAAAGGTAATAACTCATAGGATTGTTATCTCCATTTTAAATATGAGAAAAGGTCTTTGGGTGGTGCAAGCTGTTAGTGTTTGTGGTTGCTAAATGAAAGACTGACCCTTGGAAACCACTAGCTGCTCCACAAGAGAAAGACTAAACAGTCTTCTGTGCAGGTTACTCTATGGGGCAGTTCTATTCTGTCCTATAAGTTCACTATGTGTCACAATGGAATTGATGACCATGGATTTAGATTGTGTTTTTGTGCCTTGTGTTGCCTTTTTTGGGTGGGGGGAGAACAAACCTAAAGATTGGCAGTTCAAACCTACCTAGCAACACTAAGGACTGTCCTGACAATCTGCGCCCGTAACGTTTACAGCTTAGCAAACCCAGGTTCGGGACTCCAAAGCCCATAGTCCTCACCACTATACTACATTTGAAATAAAGGCAGCAGTTGATATGAATATTTAGGATGTCTTGTTAAAATAACCTTATAGGCAAGTAGCAATTTCTAAGGACCCTTTGAAAACATAACTATTTCCCCCAGGGCTTACTTCTTTGGAATTTTTTCAGTAAGTAAGAATGCTTATTAAAAGATACAGCTCAGTTAAATCTTCCTGGGATGAACTTATTCACTATTTGAAAAATAATGACATGGTTACTACTCAGCCTCCTTTGGTTTCTCTGCTAACCTACTTACATCCACTCCAGGTACAGCATTCCGTTATCGACCTCCTGCTTAGCCTTCAGCTTAGCTTGCTGATAAACTTCTGAAGTTTCTGGCTCACAGAGACCCAGTTGCACAATATTAGGAAATGGCTGTCGTCCAAGAAGGTGTCCATTTAAAGATAAAAACTCTTGAAAATTCTCACAGACTGTGCAATCCTGTGAACAAAAGGAACTCAGAATCATTTCTGGTATTTTTGTTTCTGTGATCTTTTCACTCTATAGGCTTAAATAAAACATTTCCTACATAAACTAAAATGGAATCACCAACTGTTAGGGAACAAATTACATAGAGATCTTTTGACTTTGAAAGCACAGGGCCAAGATCCCATTGTTAATCCACTATTTTCCTAGCACATTAAAAACCACAATTCTCTCAAATCTTATTTCCATCCACATTCCCAGAACTTCAAGTAAAAAGAAGGCAATAAGTAGGTCTCAGAAGTAAAATAACTAGAATAACTAAAAGTTCAAAGCAGGGAAATTGCCTTTCCTTATTCCTTCTAGTCTAACTCATTTCCACTATTACACCAAAATTAAAAGTAAAATGTCCCTTAAACATATACTTTCATATTAATACATACCTTCTCATCTAATATATGCCTGTATTCCAAAAACTCATGAATCAGATGAGCAGGGCCTACAAGTTCTGTTTTTGCTTTAATCCAATCCAAGGAAAACATTAAAGCACAAAGTTCCTTGTAAGAAAGAAAAAAAAAGAAAGAAAACAGTTAACATCAATAGCATGCTAAAGAGAGCACAAAAAAACTGGAATATACCACTCTTACTCCCAAAATACTAAAAGCATAGCAGATAGCTAAAATTTAAGTAGTTAAGGGGAGCTAGAGAAAAATAACACACCAATAGTTCCAAAGAAACATAAAATGGACCACCTCACAACTTAAATCAAAGTAAATTTCATATTACTGGTAATTTTAAATATAAAACATTTTAAACTTGAAACCTAGATGACACACAGAAAAACTTTGATAACCTTGTGATGAAGGAGATCTCTGTAAACATGAAAAATAATAAGGAAAATAAAATTATCAATTACTTTCATGGTACATCAGGCTACATATATTTTTAAATTTTCAATACAGTAAAAAAAATAGCAGACAAAATGACTTCATATTCTATTATATGGAAAATACTAATGAAATAATAAAAAGGGAAAAAATACCAAGACAGGAAGTGGTAGAGGCAATCAGTAAGGCCAATTAACAAAAAGAAAGTATAAGTGGTCAAACATTTCACCAGTAATCAAACCAACAAGGGTTTGCTGTTTTTTAAATATCTCATTTCTAGAGACTAAAGGAATAACAGTTGATAAAATCAGAGGAAATGAGTACCATCATAACACTACTGATAGTATCAAAGCTGCTGCACCCTCGCCAGTTAGCAATCTGTACTAAAAGTTAAACTGTATACATCATTTGAAACAGCAATTTTCCTTTTAAGAATATATCCCTCCTTGATATGATTGGACTATTGAACTGTATAATATGTGGAAGAAGTGCCAATAAAACTGTTAAAATATTTCATATTAAATAAAATAAAAATATTCGAAATAATAACAAGAGCTCAAGTAGAAATAAATTGTTTGGGAGAAAAAAATGAATCTATCTGTGGCAGTCATTAAGAGTGTAGGGGTGGTGTCTAGTCTGTCAATCTAGAGAGAGCCAATGAGACCTCTGTGTGGACATGGCTTTCTCTGAAAATTCTGGAAAATCTCGCGATATTTTCCCCATGGAAGTGAGACACAAGACTCAGTCCCTGGGAGAGGCTCTACTGACAAGACAATATGGCAGCATGCTGACAGATCCTGAGTCCTAGAGGATATGGAGGAGAAGCCACATGGGCTTACCCTGATGGAACCAGACCTCCAGAGAAGCCACATGGAGATTCCTGTCAGTGCTGAGATGCTTGGGAGGCCACAGGGAGACCCCTGCCAGCACTGAGATGCTTCTACTGAATACACAAGACTCTGCACCCACTAGCCTGTGATTGTCCTGGCATCATTGCATGTGTTTCATGAGTCTGAAGAGGACTAATAGATTGGTATGGGGCATATGGGCTAATATCGGACTTCAATTGGGATGCTTTCCCAATGTTACATTCCTCTTGTATATAAACCTCTCCCTTATATGCATATGCGTGTTTATGGATTTGTTTTTCTAGTCTACCTAGACTAACACAATATCTCAAGAAAACAAAAGAATACCCCTATTAATCTCCTTATTAATAAATTAATTAGCCACTTATAATAGTTATATACTAAAGAGCTTTCTAATAAAGATCAAAACTTTCCATATGGATTTAAAAAACCCTTACAACTAAACCAACATGCAACACCTTGATAAAGAGAGAAATGACTCAAGTTGCTAACTATTTCATTTTTTTTGGTCCACAATCAACACCCATGGAAGCAGCAGTCAAGAACTAAAATGATGCATGCTGCATAAGAAAAATCTGCAGGATGGGCTGAGCCCCGGTGGCGTAGTGGTTGTGCGCAGGGACTGCGGCCCACTGGAATGGAGGTTCGATTCCAGCTCCACGGAGCAAAGGCTGGGCCTCCTACTACCACCACCTGAGGGCAGTGATGCCCCCCCAAAAAAATCTGCAGGAAAGTCTTTAAAAGGGTTAAAAGAGCTAAGATGTCATTTTGAAGACTAAGACGCACTGGGCCAAGCCATGATATTTTCAATCACCTCAAATGCATGCGAAAGCTGGATAATACAGAAAGATCAAAGATAATTGATGCCTTTGAATTATTATATCATTAAAGAAAACTATTTCATGGACTGCAGCTTGTTATACTGGGGTGCCTTCTGTGCTGCTTTGATGTTGGGAATTATGTTTCAAATGCCAGCAGGGTACCCAAAGAAACAGGTTTCTGTAGTTTTCAGACTAAAAATATACAATGAGGAGGGAATAAGCTGTACACCTCTGAAGAATTAGTCACCGAAAATCTTATGAGTAACAGGAGAACACTGTCAGATACTGAAAACCACATGAAGATCAGCAGTTGTCATGAATTAATACGGTTCTTCTAGACATAATTTCTTATGTGATGGATTATAATTCTAGACTCTATGTCTATGACTAGAATCCATTTTAGAGGGTATTCACTACTTTACTAATGGACAGGCTTAAAATGGCATTAAGACCCTAAGTAGAGGGTATAAACCAAGTCATACTTTTTGTTTCCTTAGAAACATCATTAAGACTACTTTACTAGACGGTATGACTGACATCAGACATCATTCTTTGTTTTCGTTGGGAGTAGCGTAAGCTAAAGACAAAACTACATCTCCATCAAAGTCATATCTCTATTTCCTAACAGAAATCAAACTGACTACACCTGTGGAAAGGTGACGGAAAAGCTCAATAATCAGAAGCTAAAATGAGATGAGGAACCCAATGTGAAACAGACCATCAATTCTTCAGGTAACTTCAGGTTGCCGTTACTTGTCTGTCTGTTTGTCAAATTCTCATGGCTTGTGTGATGCTGTGATTCTGGAAGGTATATCACGAGTTTTTCAAAAGCCAGCAGGATCACCCACAGTGAACAGTTGTCTGCAAAAACTTCCAAACTAAGAATAGACTATGAAGAAGGAATAGGCTGTCCACTTACAAGGACTTAGCCACTGAAAACCTTATGTATATTTTGGAGATATGGTCAGATAGAGAAGACCTCACGGAAAGAATCATAACATTGTCAGAGATAGTGCCAGAAGACAAATCCCTCAGGCAAGGGGGCACTCAAAATATAACTGAGGAAGAACTGCCCTCTCCAAGCAGAGTCGACAAAGCTGACATGGATGGAGGAAAGACTAGGAGCAGAGCCTGTGCTGATGGGACATAACTCAGTGAGACTAGCATCAATTAATAATCAGAACTTGAAATGTACAAATCATGCATCTAGGAAAATGAGAAACTGCAAAAAATGAAAACGAATAAATAAAATCAAAATTCAAGACATTAGTGAGCTGAAATGGGGAGATTTGGTCATTTTGAATCAGAAAATCATATGGTTCATTATGATAGGAATGAAAAATCCAGAGTAATGGCATTATATTTACTTTCAAAAATGGTATTTCAAGATGTATCTTGAAGTACAATATGATCTGTTATAGATATATATCTATCTATATATCTTGTTTGCAATCAAGGAGATCCAATCAATGCAAAAATTACTCAAATTTATGCATCAACCAGTGTAGCAGTCATTGATCTGTGTCAATTTCAGCACTGAGTGTAGGAGTGGAGTCTAGCCTGTTAATCTGGAGATAGCCAATGAGACCTCTGTATGGGCATGGCTTTCTCCTGAGAATTCTGGGAATTCTCACTTTTTTTTTCCCCAGTTGGAGGTGAGAAACTTAACACAGTTCCTTGGAGATGAACTACTGACAAGATGAGATGATAGCATGCTGATAGATTCTGATAGATAGAGACTGGAGGAGTCGAAGAAGAAGCCACATGGGCTTTAACTCTGATGGAACCAAGCCTCTGGGGCCAGAGTAGCCAAATGGAGACACCTGCCAGTGCTGAGATGCTTGGGAGGCTACAGGGAGTCCCCTACCAGCGTTGAGATGATTCTACCACCAATGGATACTGCTGATGGACCCTGAACCCTGGAAAAAAGGAGCCATGAGGAGACCCCTGCCAGCGCCGGGATGCTTCTACTGCCACTGGATACACAAGACTCTGCATCCACTGCCCTGTGATAGTCCTGGTGTCATTGCATGTGCTTCGTAGTTGGAAGGAGACTTTATAGGCTGGGATCGGACATATGGGCTAATATTGGACTTATGACCTTGGACTGGACTGGGTTGGGATGTTTTCTCAATGTTCCATTCCTCTTGTATATAAACCTTTCCCTTATATCCATAGGTATATGGATATATGTCTGGGTATAGACACACCCAGACTAACATAACCAGTAAAACTAATGATCAAGAAATTCAAGAATTCTACCAATATCTTCAGTCTGAGCTGGATTAAACATACAACAAAGATGAATTGATAATTACTGGCAATTGGATTGCAAAAGTTGGAAACATGAAGCATCAGTAGTTGTAATTTCCAACTATATTCTTGTTGATAGAAACAAGGGCAGAGATTGCATGATTGAATTTTCCAAGACTAATAACTTCTTTGTAAATACCTTTTTTCAAAAACAAAAGGCAACTATACACCTGAACTTCTCCAGACAGAATACAGAAAAAACAAACTGACTACACCTGTGGAGACCATGGAGCTCATTTCTACAGCTAAAATGATAAAGGGCTGATTGCATGACAGACCACCAATTTCTCCTATGCAAATTCAGGTTGAAGCTGATGAAAATTAAAAGACATGCATGAGAGATAAAAGTATGAATTTGAGTCTATTCAACA
Organism: Nesogale talazaci; assembly: GCA_004026705.1. Lineage (NCBI taxonomy): Eukaryota > Metazoa > Chordata > Mammalia > Afrosoricida > Tenrecidae > Nesogale > Nesogale talazaci. The sequence continues at coordinate 44,635 of PVJH01009326.1, read as the reverse complement.
TGAATTTCCAGAACATCTCAAGACCAGATAAGTCACATTAAACATTATAACAGAAGAGCTGAAAAGTTGTGAGAGGGCAAGAACAACATACATAGAGGGGAAAATTTTAAAGACAGGAAAGAAAGAAAAACTTGAAAAAGTCAAATTTCGTCAAAGTGAAATCTGAAAAAGACACTGAAACTCACTGTTACTTGAGAACAGCGAAGGCAAATGAGAGAAATAATGAAATCAAGAGTCAAACAGAAAATGTCAAAGGGCAGCTCAAAAAGATAAAAATGTTGGGCTGAGCCCTGGTGGCGTAAGTGGTTGAGTGTAGGACTGCAGCCCCTGGGCTTGGTGGTTCAAATCTAGCGGCGGCTCTCAGGAGTGGTACTGGGTAGCGCCCACGACCACCAAAGGCAGTGATGCCCCCTCCCCCAAAAAAAAAAATCAAGAAAAAAGATAAAATATTCTCCTGAAATGGGCAAAGACCTAAGCTAGAAAGCCAAAGTGAAAGAACACACTCGGCATGTCTTAAACTGAAAGAAATAAAGAAAAAAAGTTAAGTCTTAAGTTGCAATACTGAAAGATTTTATGGGCAAAGAAATGGAATGATGCAGGAAGCACTGACGCAAGAAAGATGGAAAGAATAGAGACACTGTACCTAAAAGAACTCATCAACACTGAACCATTTCAAGAGGTACTATATAAGCAAGAACCAAGGCTACTGAAGGAAGGAGTCCACGCTACACTGAAAGCGTAAGTCAAAAGCAAGGCTCCCGGAATTGATGGAAAAGCAACTAAAATGCTTCAAGAACCTAATGAGACACTGGAAGGACTGACTCATCTATGCCAGGAATTCAGGAAGATAGCTACTTGCTCAACTGACAGGAAAAAATCCATTATTTGCACACATCCCACAGAAAGATGCTCCAACCGAACTCTCAAATTATACAACAATATTACTAATATCACGTGCAAGTAAAATACTACTGATTATCATTCAACAAGGGTTGCAGCAGTACCTTGAAAAGGAGCTGTCACAGATTCAAGCCAGAAGAAGGCATAGAACAAGATTTATCATTGCTGATATGAGATGGATCTTGGCTGAAAGCAGAGAATAGTAGAAAGATGCTTACTTGTGCTTTATTGACGATACTAAGGCATTCAACGCTATGGACCATACAGACTATAGGCAGCCTTGAGAAAAATGGGAATCCCAGAACCCTACATTGTGTGCATGAAGAATCTGTACATGGATCAAGTAGTTGTGTGAACAGAAAAAAGAAAGACTGCGTGGGCTGAGCCCCGGTGGCGTAAGTGGTTGAGTATGGGACTGCGGCCTGCGGGTTTGGTGGTTCAAATCCAGCAGCAGCTCTCAGAGTAGTGCTGGGTAGCTCCCACAACCACCAGGGGGCAGTGATGCCCCCCCCCCAAAAAAAGACTACATGATTTAAATCAGAAAAGGGTTGAAGCCTCTCACCATTCATATTCAATTTGCATGCTGAGAAAATAATCAGAGAACATGGATTATATGAAAATGTGACATCAAGATTGAGAAAAGGCTTATTAACAACCTGCAATATGAAGATGACACCAATTTTCTTGATGAAAATGAAGAGAACTTGAAGCACTTGATGATGATGATCAAGGATTTCAGTCTTCGGTATAGATTACAACTCAATGCAAAGAAAACAAAAATCCTCACAACTGCACCAATAAGTGGAGGGAGTGGATTTCCTCTTGCTTGGATCTACAATCAGTGCTATGGGAGCAGCAATCAAGGGGTTCAAGAATCACTGCACTGGGTAAATCTGCTGCATGACACCTCTGTAAAGTGCTGATAGGCATGGAGGTAATTTGAGACTATGAGGCATCTGACCCATCCATGGTATTTTCAATTGCCTCACATGCATGTGGAAGCTGGACATTGACTATGGAAGACAAAAGAAGAATCAATACATTTGAATTATGGTGCTGGCCAAGAATATTGAAAGGACCATTAACTGCCAAAAAAAAAAATCTGTCTTGGAAGAAGTATAGCCACCAGGAGCAAGACTGGGCTTCCTACTCCCACCAGGGCAGTGATGCCACCAAAAAAAAAAAAAGGATAGCCATAAGGTTCTTTGGAGTCTAGGGTAGCCAGACTTTATCTTATCTACTTTGGACATATTGTCAGTCTAGAGATTGGAGAAGGAATTTATGCTTAATAAAAAAGAGGAATGGCTGAGCCCCAGTGGCATAGAGGTTGTGCACGGGAATGCGGGCCACAGGGTTGGCAGTTCAAATCCAGCAGCAGCTCTCCAGGAGCAAGGCTGGGCCTTCTACTCACACCAGGGGGCAGTGGTGCCCACACACACACTAAAAAAGAGGGGCAGTGAAAAAGAGGAATATCTTTGACCAAATGAATTGACTCGGTGGCTGTATAGTGGGTTGAAACTTAAGAACTGTGAGGATGGCACAGAACTGAGCAGTGGTTTGCTGTGTTGTGCATACTGTCACTATGAATCTGAGTTGACACCTAATAAGAGCAACACCCAGAAGAATAAACAAATCTTACTTGGAAGAAGTACATCCAGAATGTACCAAAGAAGCAAAAACAGTGCAATGTCATTTCAAGAAGGGGCAACCCCTGGAAAAGGACACTGTTCCTTATCGAATGCTGATATAGCAGAAATAAAGTGTATGGATTTAATAAATATATTTGCTTTCGGACAGTTTAAGCGACTGCAAGTCCAAAATCAGTGTCAGTTGTAGGGTAAGGCTAGAAGACTGGTAGCTGACAGCATCCTTTGCATCTGAGGTTCCTGCACCAAGAGTCTTCCAGACAAAGGGGAAGGTTGAGATCAAGGCACATGGGCAATCTCTAAGGAACACCAGTCAGTCCTACCAATGTTCAAAGGAGACAAAGACCTTTCTCCAGATCTGACAGCGAAACGCTTCCCTTAGAGATAGCACCCAGAATTTGGTCTTCTATCATCCTACACTGTGAAAGCATAAGTTTCTGTTTCTGAAAACAAAATGAACCAAAAATGAATGGAAGAAATGATGAAGTAAAAACATCTGAACCAGAGATTTTTTTTAATGGAGATTAAGAAAACAAAGTATTATCATGAGATATGCAATGACCTAGTGTTAGACAACCAAAAGAAAAAAAGAAGATGGTGTTTCACAATATGAAAGAACTGAAGTAAAAATTCAAACCAAGTTGCAATACTGCGGTGCAGTTCTATGGGGTAAATATTTGACAATACAGGAAATGTCAAAAGATGGAAAAAATAAATTCACTGAAACAAGAAGAATTAGTCCATATTCAAACATTTCAGGAGGTAGCATATAGTCAAGAACTAAGGATACTGAAGGGAAAAGTCCAAACTTGACTAAAGAAATGGGTGAAAAACAAGACTCCAGGAATACGTGCAATATTAATGAAAATGTTTCAATAAGTAGATAGTGCCCTGGAGGCACTCATTCATCTATGACAAATTATTTGGAAGACAGCTCTTGGGCTGACAGAAAGAGATTCATATTTGTGGCAATTTCAAAAAAGATGATCCAACACAATGCAGAAAGTATCTATCAATATCATTAATATCATTTGCAAGTAAATTTTTCTTGAAGATTAATCAAAAGTTTAAGCCAGACTCAGAAGAGGAAATGGAATAAGGGATCATTGCTGATGACAGAGAAACATTGGTTGAAAGCAGAAACTACCAAGATGATGTCTCCTAGTTCTGAGTATGCAAAGGCATTCATCACTAGATCATAACAAATTATGGACAACACTGCAAAGAATGAAAATTCTAGAACACCCCATTGTGCTCATGCTGAACATGTACCTGGACCAAGAGGTAGTTGTTCAAGCAGAATAAGGGTCTACTGCATGATTTAACATCAGAAAAGGTGTGTATAATGGTTATGTCATGTCACTACTCTTAATCCTTGCTTGCTGAGAGAGAACCTGAAGTACCTAATATAGATCAAAGACTACAGCCTTCACTTTGAATTATACCACAAAATAAGAAAACAAAATCCTTCACAGCAAAGCTAATAAGCAACATCATCTAAACTGAGTAACAATAAAATAGGCAGGCACTTCATTCTACTTAGAATCACAATAAGCACTGATAGAAGTAGCACTCAAGAACTCAAACAGCATCATGCATTGAGCAAATATGCTGCACAAGATCCCTTTGAAGTGTTAAAGAGCAAAGACATCACTAAGCAGCACCTGACTAAAGCTATGGTATTCTCAATCACCTCGTATGCATTAGAAAGCTAGACAGCGAAAAGGAAGACTGGAGATTTGATGTCTTTAACTCATTGTATTGGTGAAGAATACTGAATATACCACAAGTTGCCAGAGAACAAATAAATTGGTCTAGGAAGAATTACAGTCACAATGCTCCTTCGCAGACAGCCTGGTGAGACTTCATTTCATAGGCATTGGTCATTGATGAGCAGAGACCATTTCCTGGAGAAGAACAGCAAGTGTGGTAGAGTCAACAAAGAAAGAATAAATCTCTGAAGAGATGGAGTGGCACGGTGGCTCAATCCAAGAGAATGGACTCAAACAAGGCAACAATATCAGGATGATGCAGGTCTAGGCAGTAGTCTGTTCTGCTGCAGATGATGAGGTCATGAAGAGTCAGAACCAACTTGACAGCACTTTACATCAACAAGGTTCTTTTTTTTTTTTTCAACAAGGTTCTTTTTAACTCACTGCAAGTAAACATGAATGAGAAATTCTTATGTAAGGTTGGTCCAATAAAAACCATTTTTTTTTATTATTAGTTACATCCTTTTATTGGGGGCTCACAGCTATTACCACAATCCATACATCCATCCATGTGTCAAGCGTATTTGTACATATGTTGCCATCATCATTTTCAAAACATTTTCTTTCTAATTGAGCCCTTGAAATCAGCTCATTTTCTCCCTCCTCCTCCCTCCCTCCCTCATGAACCCTTGATAATTTATACATTTCCCCCCCAATAAAACCATTCATATTAATAAAAGAACTGTCCTTATAAGACTAAAAGAAAGTGGGTGAACCAAGGACTCATGTAAAAAGAAAATGTTTTGAGAATGAAAGCAACAAACATACAAATGTGCTTGACACTATGGATGGATGGATTCTCATAAGAGTTGTATGAGCCCCCAATAAAATGATTTTTTAAAGAAAGAAACCTATACCAAGATACTTCAAAATAAAGTTTTTGGTAAAATAACCACAAAAAAAAGAATGAGAGGTAAAAGAAATGAATTTTAAAATGCATCCTCTTACTTTGTGCATATTGGCACAGGCCATGTGATGGGCCAGAAAGTGGTACCAGTACATGCAGTCCTCCTGATCTGGGGAAAGAGAATTCAGCTGGTGATGTCTTTGGAACTGAGTGATCATCTTCTTATGCAGATCCTGAAATCCCAATAAAACAGTTTGAAGATCAGAAACAATTTCATAACCTAGAGACCTCTGGATTCTGAAGCTTTAAAAAATGTAGAGAGAATCTCTCAACAAGATATTATAAAGGGAAAAAAAATAGTAGTTGCAAAGTTAAAAAATGGGGCAAACCACCAGAAAGACTATCTAATAACAACATGTACCCTCCACACCTGTTGCCAATACGAGGCACAAAGAGCACTCTATAAATTTTCTAATATTCTTACACAAAGTGCAGAATTTCAACAGGATCCTGAGAAAACATTAGCCAAATCAAAATTAAAGGACATCCTGCAAAATAAATGGTCAATACTCTTCAAAAGTGGCAAGGTTATGAAAAATAAGAACTTTGGCATTTTCAGAAATTAAAGGAGACTTAGAAAAATCACTAGGGGGGAGAGAGAGAACCAATCACAATGACCTATATATAAATCCCTCCCTGGGGGATGGACAACAGAAAAGTGGGTGAAGAGAGACATCGGGGGCTGAGCCCCGGTGGCATAGTGGTTGTGCACGGGACTGTGGACCACTGGGATGGAGGTTCGATTCCAGCTCCACGGAGCAAAGGCTGGGCCTCCTACTCCCACCACCAGAGGGCAGTGATGCCCCCCCCCAAAAAAAAGAGAGAGAGACATTGGTCAGTGTAAGACATGGAAAAAAAATAATTTATAAATTACCAAGGGTTCATGAAGTAGGGAGAATGGGGGAGGGAGGGGGAAAATGAGGAACTGCTACTAAGGACTCAAGTAGAAAGAGAATGTTTTGAGAATGATGATGGCAACAAATGCACAAACGTACTTGACAAATGGATGGATGTATGGATTGTGATAAGAGTTGTACGAGCCCCCAATAAAATGATTTCTAAAAAAAAGAAAAAAGAAATAACAACGAGGCATGATGTAGCATGAGGTCCTGAATTGGGTACAGACCCGAAAAGGGGCAAAAATGAGAAAGCTGGTGAAATTCAAAGTAAGCCTATGGGTTCATCAATAGTGTTGTATCAATGTTAATTTTATTATTTTCATAATGGTATTATAGCTATGTTGGTAAACTTTATGGGAAGGAGCCCTGATAGCAGACTGGTTATGAGCTGGGGCACTAACCAAATGATCAGTAGTTCAAAACACCAGCTTCTCCAAGGGAGAAAAAGGAGGCTCTCTATTCCCAACAAGAGTGAAAAGACTCAGAAACACACTGGAGCAGTTCTACCCTGTCCTATAAGGTTATCCCAAGTTGAAATTGACTAGAAGACAGTGAATGTGGTTTAGTTTAGGTGGGAAACATAGTCACAGAAATACTCAAATACTTTTTTGCAACTTTTCTATAAGTCTAAAATTATTTCTAAAAAAAAAATAGAGAGCAAAAAAATAATATACAACAGATGCAGGTACCTGAAGTTGGCTGCGATACTTCTCGGTAAGGAAATCTACTTGAAGATCATGTAAGTAGTAACAAAATGACTTTCCATTTCGATCACAGAATAAAAGAGACTTATTAACAAACTCTTGCAGTATGTCTTCGACTTCCTCAGTTTCCATGTCCCAGAGAATGCATAACACCTAAGAATCAATGAAAACATTTAACACGACACAGAAGGAAAATGACACCAAAAAACAAAACACAATCTTAAAGCCCTCACTGTCTGCATTTATAAAATAAAGCCTAACTATTCCTTAAGATAGAAAAGAGGAGAGACTACAAAGCTGGATGATCTCCATCTTTACTAGAACCATTCCATGAAACTGGTAGACGTGGGGTGAGAACAGAGTCTGTGGTGAAGCCTTCTGCACCCTCCATCCCACCACCCCATGCACAAGGTAACTATCACTTCAACATGACAGAGGTCCATGGCAGAACCCCCAGTGATGCGACTCTACAGATCGTTGGTCTTTCTATTACCTTTGTAGGCACTTTAACATCCTTCTGAAGGATGGCAAGATCTCTGTAATAATTCTTCATGTCATCTCTGAGCATTTCAACACTTATAGACATGGCTTCATCCAGGGCCTCATAATCGTAAGATGACGATTTCCTGATTCTCTTAAACTGCTTATTCTGAAGTTGCTTGAGGTAGTACTCCCAACGATTGGGAAACTCACGTAAAAGTGCACCAATTAAAGACACTACCAGAGGAGAACCTAAAAATAAATAAATAAATGAAAGTACACACTGTTCTATGACTGTCTTATCTTTAAAATCACCACTAAAAAATAAAATAAAATCACTAATGTGAGGATCAACTTATTCACAGCAAGTAAGTTTTGCCACCTATTAGCTAGAACCTTGAAACATTTCTAAGTCTTGGGATAACTTCTAGGCATATTTACTCTAATTTCATTTAAAGACATTTATTACATTACTTAGAATAGTAAAATAGTATAAACAATGCAAATAAATAAGGAAATGGTTAAATGCATTTCAAAACTGAGAAAAATATTTGCAAAAATATGTCCAAGGACTAATATTTTCAATAGGCTTAAAAGGTAAAAATAAATTTTAAAAAATTAAACTCTCAAAGTGGGTGAGTCAAAAGTTAACTTCAAAAGACGGAAATATTCTATTAAACATGTAAAAAGTTTACCTTTGCTAATAAAAATTCACCTTAAGCCAAATTTTCCACAGCAAATCTGAATAGTTTTTATAAAATCCCAACTTAGAAAAGTATTGCTTTCATCCTACCCATCTTACTAGGAAGGTTCCTGACATATTGTGTATATTCACTAAATAAGTTTTTAATGAGTATATATTATAACAATATATATCATTTAAGATATCAAAGAACATAAAACATTAAATATTCCAGAAAAAATGTTAATGCTCACGTTAAATATACTAGCTTAATCTGCAAAATAGAATACATTTCCCCATACCCTCCTCATACACAAAATAAGTTAACTATACCTTTACATTCTCTTATAATACTATGAGCTTGTTCTGGCAAATCTGATTTCTTCATATTAACAAAAAGGGACAAAATTTCAAGTCCTTTTTCTTTTCCTAAGCCACTCTCCACAGGAACTACATATTTAGGGCCTGCAACAAAAATCAGCACATAATAAGTATCTCGATATGCCATAGAGATCCACAAAGATGACGCCTAGGGAACAACTCTGTGCTGCGGGGTGACCACGAGTCAGAATCAACCTAACTACAACATATGTAAACTCTAATAAACTAAACAGTAAATGAATAACCCTTACCCATTACTGAGTCTGTAACACTCTTATCTCTGGTTGTAAGAAGAATCTGACACTGATTGTCAAAAGCTTTTAAAACCCAAGGATCCCAAATATCATCCAAGATCAAGAGAGACCTGATAAGAAAAAGAGAGAGAAAAACTGCAATGAGTCATAACACTTTTAAGTTTCCTTTTAAAATGATAATGACACCAGGGTCCTTTAAAACCTAACACTCTAAGGAAAAGAGAGAATTAATGCTTAGTTAATGGGATTTTTCCTGCTTTCTTTCTATATGCTCTACCCACCGTGCTGTTTCAAAATTTGAAGGAAAAAACAATACTTCCCACTTTCCCCTCCACCTAACCGAAACCAATATATATTAAAGCTTTTTTTGTTTTGTTTTGTTTTGTTTTGTTTTGTTGGACATCACTGCCCTCTACTGGTGGGAGTAGGAGGCCCAGCCTTTGCTCCTGTGGAGCCGCTGCTGGAATTGAACCTCCATTCCAGTGGGCCGCAGTCCCGCGCACAACCACTACCACTGGGGCTCAGCCCATATTAAAGCTTTTTTAAAACTCACTGCTATCTAGTTGATCAGGACTCATTGCTACCCTCTAAGACAGAGTAGAATGGTCTCTGTGGGTTTCTGAGACTGGAACACCTTCCAGGTGTAGAAAGAGGACTGCATACACTATCATATATATTCGAGTATAAGTCACCCTGAATATTAGCCAAGACACCTAATTTTACCACAAAAACTGCATCAAAAATGTGGGCTGAGCCGGTGGCGTAGTGGTTGTGCGCAGGACTGAGGCCCACTGGAATGGAGGTTCAATTCTGGCTCCCAGGAGCAAAGGTTGGGCCTCCTACTCCCACCACCTGAGGGCAGTGATGCCTAATAAAATAAAATAAAATAAAATGTGCTGAAGAAAGAGTATATGCGATATTTAAATATTAGTGACTTACTGGTTCATCAACTATTATCTAATGCCTAACAACTTCAAATAATGGAACTTCTCAATTCAGTTTTAAACACCAAAATCACACTGGAACTGAGTCTAGGACAGTACTACAAATGACATACTACAGTGTCATACTACAAGTGACAGTGACATACTACAAGTAAAGTCATCACAGGTACACATTAGCAAACTGTAAAACCAGAAGTAAAATGATAGTGAGGGAGAAACAAAAGGATGGGTTTTATAAGCCATGGTCTGATAGTGGTTGCAATATTTTCCTGAAGTCACTCTTGTTTTCCAAAATAAGATAAGTCAGATAATATGAGAAGCCCACGGAGGAGAGAATGTGGTTTCTGGTTTCAATCCTATTCCCTGCAGAAAAATGGATAGCATTGATTATCAGTGGCAGTGAAGAGAAGAGAGGACCTCTGTAGTGGGATTATGCATCAGAATACCTATCGAGCTTTTTCTCTTCTCTCTCTCTAGTATTCTGATATTAATATGCTTGCCAATTTGGCTATTACTGCCATGCTCACACTTATTAAAGTGTATTATACTCTCCAGTGCTGTAGGGCAAAAAGGGTCAGCACAACTACCTAGTCCTCTCCCAGTGTACTTTATCCCGTCCATGCAGGCTTTATTCATCTTTGTCCTTACAACACTTACCCCAGAAACAAGCATGGCACTCAATGGTGATTAGGTAAACAAGTGATGAAAGGTTAAAGCTATGAAATCAAACTGTTAAGACTGAGTCTGAACTATACTCTTAATGTAATTAGCAATTAAGCTACTGTCTGTCACGTGGCAAAGACAGTGTCAAATAATTGATAACAGCATCCAACTGTTTGTCATCTGTCCAATTGTCAATAAATCATATTGACAATTAACTTATTCATTAATGAAAGAAGACAAAAAGCAAACATTTGAAGCCCAGGGAAGTAAAAGAGTTCATTTTTATCTCTTAAAAAAAAAAAAAGAAGGGTCATAATTTAAGAAAATAATTTTTAGTATGTGGCCTGTGGTAGTTACATAATCTGTTGTCAATTTGAGGATTAAGAGTGAAGGGGTGGAGTTTAGTCTGTTAATCAGATTTCAGTTTGATGACCTCATTTAAAGGTGAGAGACACTCTCTCCACTCACTCCCTGAAAGACACTGCAGCTGAGAAGACATATAGAACTACACTAAGGGCCTGAAGCTGGAGGAGACAGGTGGAGATCCCTGGCAGCATTGAGATGGCTTGAAAGTCTTGGGGATCCACAAGACTCCCCACTCACTGACCTGTGATCTTCCTGCATTTGGCATCATTGCTTGTGCCTCATTAAATCTGAAGAGGACTTTATAGACTGCCATCGGACATATGGACTAATATAAGACTTATGGACTTGATCTGGACTGAGCTGGGATATTTTCTTAATGTACAATTACTTTACATAAAGCTCTGCCTTATACACATGAGGGTCTCTGAATTTGTTTCTCTAGTCTAACCAGACTAACACATGGCCCTCCTCCATACTTGCCCTTAAGTAGTGATCACTGAAAATATGGGTGGTGTGGTAGAGTACAGTAAAGAAATCAGATGGTGCCAAGCTTTCAAAAAAAAAAAAATACTTGGAGTCTAAAGGCTTGACTTAAAACAAGCTGCCATCTAAGTGAGGTGTCAGTTAGGAACACATCAGTCTGTGTCCAAGGATGAATAATATCCATGATCAGAGGAAGGAATTGTATTAAAGCTTAAATTTGGCTGAGCCCTGGTGGTATAGTGGTTGTGCGCGGGACTGTAGCCCACTGGGATGGAGGTTCAATTCCAGCTCCACAGGGGCAAAGGATGGGCCTCCTACTCCCACCACCAGGGCAGTGATGCTCTAAAACCTTAAATTCTGAGTACCTGGTTTATAGAAGTCTATAGATAGTCTGACATCTGCAGAGTCCCCAAATGTATTAAACCTCCATTGAATTCCCTCTGACCACTGATGTGAACAGTCTTGCCATCAGAGCACATTGGAAAGTGGAGTACTCCCATCCCCTGACCAGCCCTAACGGATGATGGAGATCACCATACTGGAGATAGCACTGTCATGAGTGTAACTGTTTTGGAGAAAACACTGGACCAATATTTTAAGTCCTTCTGTTAACATAATGTACATGTCCCAATCATGGCCCCAATGCTGCTTCAGGAATCCCACCATAACTAATATTGATCTGTGTTTGTGTAACCTTCTATGTTCTCTTTAATTTCCCATGTCCCATATCTTAGCACACCTTTGAATATCATGATGACCTCATACTATTGGTCTCTTTCATTCAGATAAAATAGCTATGTTGTCTTACACTTACCCATTTAAGACTTAATAGATGTTCTCTCCAAATTAAAGAGAGAGACTACTATTATAAAAACCCCTCCTGACTCAGTCTTTTACCAATTGCCTTCATTTACTCTCTCTTGTTCTGTGTTTAATAGATTTGAGATAGTAATGAATTCAAGGTAAGGAGCTTATACTCCTCAGTAAAAACCACTCACCTACTCAAGAAGAATTTCTTTAAGGCCTACATTAGTACATATGACACAACATGTACGTAGGATGGATCCACCCACCTACAGGGTCACCGCAACATGAGGAACTATATTAAAGAGTCACACAGGGCCTTAGGAAGGTTGAGAACCACTGCTCTAGAGAATAGCAGGCAAAGAGCATGATGATCTCGAGAAGTCAGACTCACTGTTGTTACTTAATACCAACTAAATATGACCATCTGTACCTTGGGTATTTGCGCAGCATCAGAATGCGAAGGCGGTCCTTAGCCTCTTCAATATTAAGTGGAAGCCGCTGAGAGAAACTGTCGTCCTGATCCAAGCGTGCGCAAAGATTCTGCAGTTTCATCAGAAGCCCAGACTTATCTTGTTTTCCAACTGAAACCCAATGCACACCTCCTGGGAAACAACCTGAGGAGGTAAAGAAGAAACAAACTAAGAACTCTGGGCAAGACTGTCCCTTTGAATTATCATAGTGATAAAAAGATTTACTCCTATCTTCAATGTCTTCACTATCTTCAACTTCTCTTGATTTAGGCTTTGTTTGCTTGACTTTACAGCCTGAATCAAAGAGAAATGAAAGCTATATAGAAATTAAAGAGAGAGTAAATCTGTTGCTTATCCATAAAAACATACCAAGTAAAAATCTGCTATATTTTCCTTGTGTCATTAATGACCTATGTACAGCAAGATTTCTCAACTTCAGCACTTTTGGCCATTTTGGTCCAAGTAAATTCATTGTTGTGCAAGCTTGCCCTGTCCCAATGGATACTTAGCAGCTTCTCAGGCTTCTACCCACTAGTTGCCAGCGGCATCAACCCCAGTTATGACAACTAAATATAAGTATGTATCCAGGCATTGTCAAATGTCTCCTGGAAAGTAAAAGCACCCCAATCTGAGGACCACTTATATCTAGAACACAAAGCTGGGGGATTTGAACTGCTGCTCTTTCAGATAGCAGCCCAACATGTAGTCAACCCTCCATGCCAAATAACCCTCTGTACCTGTGAGTTTGGTCTCTAAGTTCAGTGGGGCTATTGCAACGAATTATTAAACCACTAATAACGTAGTGCTTGGGGACAACAGTTGATATAATCATATAGTAGAAGAAGAATGGAGGATGGAGGCATGTCTGACCCTTGTCTGCTGGCAGTTGGCCTTAGGTTGGTGTGGAGATGGGTTCTCTTTCTCCCTGGTGCACCTATTAGTTATGCAATATTTAATAACCCATTGAAATTTTGTCCCATCATCTTTTATAATGAAATAATTGTTTACCCCACCTATTTCAGAATTGCCATGAGAAATTAATGATATAAAACATATGAAAGTAAAAAAAATATGAAAGTGATACAATTAATGTAAAATATTTCAACAGACTGGGTTGTATTAAAAATAATAGGAAAACCTTGTAAATATTGAGCTTTTAAGCAATATGCGCTATACAGAAATGGCATGTTACTGTTAATTGTAACATCAGCATTATCATCATCAACATCACCATCAACTCACAAATAACTGGAAATGTCCTTGCTTACATACGCACCAAGGAGCAAATGTCAGGACTCTTGGGTTTCTGAGGCTGTAAATCATTACAGGAGGAGACAGGCTCATCTTCCTCCCTTGGAAAAGTTGGTGGATTGGAACTGCTAACCAGGCAGTTAGCAATCCAACCCATAATCCACTAGCCCACAAGAGTTCCTAGGTTTTGGTGGGAGTTACATAATCTTCCACCAACTTGAGGGAAGGTGTGAAGTCTGGTCTATCAATCAGATCATAGCCATATATGATCATAGTCTCTTCCCTCCCTGAAGGAGGGACACAGACTTTCTCTGCCTTGCTTCCTGTGGACAAGCCACAAAGAGCCACTCTGATGGGGCAAGAGCCCTGGAGATGCTTTCACTGCCACTGGATCACAAGACTTTCCATTCACAGTCCTGGATCTTCCTCCGTTTGGCATGACTGCATGTGCTGCTTGAGTCTGAAGAGGAAGTTATAGACTTTATTCTTTAATTTATAGAATTTATCAGACATATGGGGCTAATATCGGACTCATGGATTTGATTTGTGCTGGGCTAAGATATAGTCTTAATATCCAATTCATCTTTGATATAAAGCTCTCTTATATACATGAGTGTCTCTGGATTTGCTTGTGTAGTCAACCCAGAGTAACAGAGTTTTCATAGGCTATAAGTAATCAGCACCACAAAAAATATTTAAATATTTGAGGGGTTCATAAAAGGGGTCTTCAAAAAATTAATGGAAATCACATATTATAAAATGCTCTGCAAAGATTTCAATTTTTTTCTTCACACTAAATAAGCTCATGCTATCTTGTTGTAACATCTCTGGACAGGATCTACTGTAAGGCACTAAGAAGGACAAGCCACCAATTTGAAAAGAGCCCCCATCAGAGCAACATAAATTTTGCTAAACTTGAAACAAGAACAACTATCAAATTCATAGTTAATTCTGAGTGAAAGAATTGTGAAGCTATTAATACTTTATGAAAATTCTATGGGGACAGTGCTCCTAGAAATCAACAGGTTACAGATATTAACTCACTGTAAGAAAGGAAGAGACAACATAAGATGAAGTCTGCAGTGGCAGATTATCTACATCAATTTTCAAGGAAACAATTAATCTTGTAGCATCCTAATTGAAGAGGGCTGACAATTGGCAGCAGACACAATACCAAAGACGTCTCAATGTTTAACTTCTTTCTATGCTAGTCTGTATCCTGTCTACAACAGGAAAAGCTGAGAATCACCTGCAATGTCCAAGACACCTTCCTTTCTCATTGCAGGCTCTCCCAAAGGGGGAAATCTTTACCTATGAACGAAGCGTACAGCTTGACATAGGACTTGACAATTGGGAGTACTGAATTGAAGCTGTGTTGTATCTTAAAAGTAATCTAAGACTCTGAACCTATACTAAGGTAAGAAAATAACTGGTTCTGCAGAACAGGTATGAATAGGCAAAAAAACAAAGTTTCTTCTTTATTATAACCTACAAATCTCAACATAATCGTCATTGCTACTGAATAAATCTAATAAAGTTAAAAAGATTGATGATCGGAGGTTTAACTTGGAACTCAGGTGGGTAACATTCTCCAGTAAAGATGAAGTAATAGTCTAGACAATGCAACAGGAGCACAGATAAACAAATGCCTCTTCTCCTGGCATGGAGAAGGTGCCATTATTTTACCTAAAACACAGTTCTATAAGGCTAGATAGAGGAGAATACTAAGGAGTGAAGGATATGTGCTGAGGAGTGTTTCAATATAAGCAACAGACTCTAGGCTCCAGTTTAAGAGGAGACTGATGGGTTAAACAGCAAAAATAAAAAATGAGAAGTCTTGATAGGTCAACAAATTTTAATAGTAAACTTAAGGAATAGAAAAATTAGTGGAGGTAGGCAAGGAGTAGAATTCCAACAATAAAGCTTTCACAAATGAAATAATTTCTAGTGATGACATAACCAAGAGCCATGAGATCAGGAAAGTATATGGCTAATGAGGAATTAAGACATGGTCACTAGAGATTAAGAGTTCAAAGAAATTAAGAGTCCAAAGTTTTAGGTGACTCATTCACATAGCAAAATCAATCTTACATCCTAACAGAAGGGCTAAGAGGATATTATAAGATGAAAATTTCAGTGTTTAATGGATGATTATATCTCTGGGAAAGACTAGAGACAAATCTCAAAGGATAAAAATGTAGCTGGAAAAAAATAAACTAAACACTTTAGCAGGAGAGTGTGTAATAATGGCCTGGATGAGGCATCAGAGAGCAGCGCTAGCACCCACTCCATCTTTTGGAGTTTAAGTATGTGGTCTATAAAGGGAAAATAACTATCACATACACTAACAATTTCAGATTAACGGTTTCAGAGTAATTCAAATTAAACATTCTGAGATCATACTAATGATAAAAGACTTTTCTGACCATGGAAGAGGAGGTCTACAGGGGATAGTAGCTGGGTCAGAAAATGAAGAAAGGGTAACTAGAACATAAAATGTGGCAATGAACTGAACAGTATCAATGTAAGAAAAACAAACAGATAATCACGAGACAGAGACTTCTGTGGTGTCTGGAATAAAGATGGAGCTGTAAAACATGGTTTGAAAATTAGTGCTGGTGTTTAGAAAGGCAACAAGTCCTACTACTTTACTTCTAGAAGTTCCCTGAAGTTTCTTAGTCAGTTCAAGTCAACCATTATGAAATATTAAATCTCCCAGTGTGTTACAGCTGTGTTTTGTGTGTGTACAGGTTGGCAAGTTCTAAAATAAAAATTATGATGGATCTACTACCAATTGCTAACATTATCTCTGAAGAAAAATTTGGAATTTAAGGGAAATAAAGATCAAGTAAAGAATCGTCTTTTTGATAACTATTACTTTAGCAATATTTAAAAAACACAAAAATGCTTAAGCAACTTATTGTTCTAAATGTATTTTTGGTTTTGTTTTATGACTAATCCTTTTTATTTAAAATTTTAAAATGATCTCAGGATTAAAGACAAAACTAAGAAAGTATCCTGATTGTAGCTAGTTCATAATCTCTTGAGATTTAAATTCGAATACCTATTACCTCGGTGAAAGATCTTTCTCTCCTAAATTTAAACAAATCTAAAACAAATTAGAACATTATAATCCCATGTAAGAAAAGTAAAACAGTACTAGCTTTAAAAATAAGATGAACAAGGACTCCAACCAGTGGACTTGGAAATCTCACACTATCACAATAAGGAGCCCCGCAATTCTGTCAGGTAAGCACTGAACTAAGCACAAGGCTGGTGGTCCAGACCCATCAGTCACTGGGAGGGAGGAAGGCAGACTATCCACGCTCATAAACATTTACTACCTCAGAAACCCTCCCCTGTCTCCAGCTGAGTAGGAATCAACTGGATGGTTGTGGGTTTGGTTTTCTTTTTGGTGTTTCATCACAATATGACATCCAGTTAAATTCCAACCCGCTGCCACACAATCAATTCCAACTCACAGCAGCCCTATCAGACTGGGCAGAATCGTGCCCGCAGGATTTCCAAGCCCAGAATCTTTACAGAAGCAGACGGCCACATCTTTCCCCTACCCATCTTACTCGAGTGTTTAACCACTGCGCCCACAGGGCTCCTTGCTAAATTGGGAACCCTGAATTACACGATTCAGAAGTCAGCCAGCCATCCTGACTATGGACACAAGAGGGAGCAAATGAGTCATGGACAAGGCTTATAACTGTAATTTATTCAGGGAAAGCTATAGAGAAAAGTACATTTTACCAAGAACATTAACCCCACTTTACTTTCACATGAGGGTTAGCCTGGTGACAATCAATAGTCTTTATAATATCAAGGAAATCTAGGAAAGGTCAGAAACAAATATGTACAGCCTGTGGAGAGAGTATCTGTGCTTAAAAATTGTGCACATAAATAGTGTAAAATGTTTAAAAACACGTCACCTTTTAGCAATTTCCCTAAAGGCACACAGAAGAAAGAGTCAACCCTTCAAAAGGAGATTTGGTTATTTAAAATGTTTGGGCAAGAACATGATGGTGAGTCAAGAGGAAAGTAAAAGGAAATAGAGAAAAGAACCAGGTGGCAAAGGACATGTTTAAAGATCTAACTACAAGCATGCACATCTGTAAATACATAATGAGAGGGAAATAGATCTATGTGTTTATACCTATGTGTCAAAAATCAAGGTACCAAATGGACATTGGGCCTTGACTCAAGTACTCCCTCAATACGAGAACACTTTGTTCTAATAACCCGGCATTCTGTGATGCTCACCTTCCTGACATGATTGCTGAAGACAAGCGGGTGCATAAACAAATGGGGTGAAGAAAACTGATGGTGCCCGGCTATCAAAAGATATAGCATCTGGAGTCTTAAAGACTTAAAGATAAACAAGCAATGGGATAAGGTATCTAGCATCTAAGACCCAGAACAAAATCATACCAAGGTGAAGGGGATGCAATGAAGAGTGGAGACCCAAAGCCCATCTGTAGACAATTGGACATCCGCGCACAGCAGGGTCACAAGGAAGAGATGACCCAGTCAAGATGCAGTATAGCACCAACGAAACATACAACTTTCCTCTAGTTCTTTAATGCTTCCTCCCCCCAATTATCATGACCTCAATTCTACATTACAAATCAAATCAGACCAGAACATGCACGCTACTACAGATAAGAGCCCATCAACACTGGGAAACCTAGATCTAGACAAACCCCGCAGGACTAACAATGAGAATAGAGATACCAGGAGGATAAGGGGAAGGGGGGGCAGGGAGAAAGGGGGTATTGATAACAAGGATCCCAGGGGAACAAACAACAGAAAGTGGATGAAGGGTGACTGGGGACGATATGAACATAATAATCTATAATTTATCAAAGGTTCAAAAGGGAGGGTGGGAAAAAATGAGGAGCTGATACCAAGGGGTCAAGTAGAAAGAAAATGCTTTGAAAATGATGATGGCAACATATGCACAAACTGCTTGGCACAATGGATATGATAAGAAATGTCAGAGTCGCCAATAAAAGTATTTAATGAAAAAATGTTTGGGCAAAAATAATTAAGAACTCAATTAATATTCTTTGATTTACTCTATCACTTAAGATAATAAATTTCTCTCAGAACCAAAGTTTCAATTAAGTTTCTAATGCTTAGTTACTTACACTTAAAAAAAGACCTTTATACCCCAAAATGGCAACAACAACAAAAAAGCTAATAGTCTTATATTTTAGACTAGACATGATTATGAAAGTAACTAAAAATTGCTTTGGGGAAAATATCTACTTGTAAATTAGTTAAGAAAAGGAAAGGTTCAGAAAGTGGTGAGAAGGTAGTCAATGAAAGTATGTTCTTCTCTGACCTCATCCTACTCATCAATCATAGAGGCTAAAATGCTAAGGATAACATGAAACTACAACCAAAAGAACAAGACATTTAAAAAGAGAAAGAAAAAGACACTTGACGAGCAGACTACTCAGAAAGGTTCAAAAAGGTTAACCCTATAGTTTAAAACAAACAAATGAATTTAAAAAGATTTAACAAGATCAAAAGTTCATTTAAAAAGCAAAAAGGAGGTATCAAGAAAAGTGTAATAGATAACACAGAATACAACCCCAAACTAAAATCTGACTCATAAGAGTCCTAAAATACAGCCCTAGAAGAGAATAGCCTCAAAGATTTTTCTATATTGTAATCTTCATCAGATCAAATTGCCACATTTTCTGCCCACGGAGAGGCTGCTATGTTCAAATCACCAGTTTTCAGTTGGCAAGTCAAGAACTTTAACTATTGGGGCTGAGCCCCGGTGGCGTCGTGGTTGTGCGCAGGACTGCGGCCCACTGGGCTGGAGGTTCGATTCCAGCTCCACAGAGCAAAGGCTGGGTCTCCTACTCCCACCACCTGAGGGCAGTGATGCACAAAAAAAAAACAAAAAACTTTATTGTTTTACAAAGGATCCTTTATAGGACAAAACAGATTAGCTCACTAGGAAAGTGATGTCAACATATAAAAGCAGACTAAAACAGTGCTAGTGGCAGCATGGCTATGCACTGAGATGCTAACTGCAAGTTCAGAAGTTTGAAGTCACCAGCTGCTCCAAGGGAGAGAAATGAAGGTCTCTATTCCTGTAAAGAGTTTCAGTCTTAGAAATCCAGAGGCAGTTCTGCTTTGCCCTACAGTCACTATGAGTCAGATGTGATTCAAGGGCAATGAGTTCAGTTATTCTGATATAAAGGCAGACAAGACAAACAAAGAAGTAAATGTAAAAGTGAAACTATAACACAACTACTTAAACCTTAGCAAGTAAAGCCTCAGAAAATCAAAAAGACTGACCAGTGTACCAGAATTTTTTGGTTTTGTTTTGTTTTTGTTTTATTTGAGGGGCATCACTGCCCAGTGTACCAGAATTAAGGATTTTTCTTCTAGTAAGGACGTCCAGGATGAAGTAAAGACTTAACAAATTATGAAAAGATAGATATAAAAGCAGCAAGCCTTAATATTTAAAATCTATAAGAAATTTTCAAAGAGCAGTAAAGGAAAAGATGAGCTGCCAATGATACAATTAACAAAGAATATAAATAAAATCTACTAAAAACAAAATCCAAAGGCTAACAAATCTACAAAGGAGTGCACAAATTCTAGGTATACCAAATTAAAAGCTAACATGTTACACCTACTTCTCTGGCAAAAATTTAAAAACTGAATGAGAACAACGATCACAGAGCAATGAGAGTACAGAAGCACTTAATTTTACTTTTTGCACTTCATCTAACCTTGTGAATCTGCTCCTAACTACACAGTCAAGAAACCCTCATTCACTCAACCATTCACCCAGCTTTATTGGGTAGCAGAAAACGCAGACAATATACCTAATCCCATTCACTGGGGGAATAGAAAGCAAAACTGTTGGATGCACCTTGGGAATGGTAGCAATCAAATGAAGTCTAAAATCAATGTCAGGGGAAATAAGATAAAATAAGGAACACCCTGCCATTTACAAAAACTGAAAGAGGGCTGAGCCCTGGTGGCATAAGTGAATGAGTGCGTGACTACGGTCCATGGGCTTGGCGGTTCAAATCCAGCAGCGGCTCTTAGGAGCAGCACTGGGTAGTGCCCACAACCACCAGAGGCAGTGATGCCAAAAAAAAAAAAAAAAAACTGAAAGCACCTGTATACAAGCATATATTTTATAAAGCACAAATTAAAGGATACACAATAAACAATTTGGAAGGGTTACTTATAGGTAACCTACAGGAGAAGAGAAATGAGAATGGGAGTCTTTAATGGGAAATAACTAAGTCTTGGACAGACTAACTTAAGTCTCTGTATTTATGATCCCACAAAAGTATACCAGAAATATGAAGTAAGCTCTCTGTATACTGGAAAGGGAGTTCTGGTGGCTGGGGACTAGGTGCTGGGCTGCCAACTACAAGGTCAGAGGTTCAAAGTCATTCGCTACTCATTGGGAGAAAACTGAGATTACCCCTATAAAGAGAGATAAGGTATTAATAGTTGAAATCAACTCTAAAGCAGTGCGGTGCAGTCGGGATTGGTGGGAATGTACAAAGTGGCTAAAATCTGCCCTCAGATCAAAGTTTATACAGTATTACTCCTAGTTATTAATTCCATATTGTATAGCTGCAGAGCCTTAAACAAGATGACATCATTTGTGCTCAGCCAGAAGAGCAGCAGCCTTTTAGAAGTCGTAATCAGGTTGTTTCTATAAATTTGTATATAATCAACACTTTCTACTTATTAATTTCTATATTCCAGACAGTCAACAGACAAGTGGATACGTGAGAGGCTGTTCAGCAGACACTAACCTTTCGGACCTGTGTTCTTTTTAGTCTTAGCCAAACATAGTTCTGAGGAAGAAAAGCTTTCAAGAGTTATTTTGATAAGTATCCAAAAGACTCATTTCAACCATTTGGACTTCCCTGGCTTTCTCTCTTCGCTGCCTCGTTTCAGGCACATCACCCACGCTCACACGGAACTACAGTCCAACACACAAAGTGTATGATCAACTAATTAATCTCTGGCATTGTTTTTAATGCTCAAAGATTATTCAGCAGTCATTGGTCGTGTTTAACCCTCAAAACTAAAATATGTTCAATAATCTCTAGATTTAAATTGAGTTAGGAGGGCAGTCTTTTTCGTTAGAATGTTACAACAACATAAGAAAATTCATCATAATGTTGAAAGAAATACAGTATCCATTTCCTAACAATGAAAATCTGTACATCAGCCCCGGTGGCGTAAGTGGTTGAGTGCGGGACTGAGGCCCATGGGCTTGGCAGTTCAAATCCAGCAGCGACTCTCCAGGAGCAAGGCTGGGTAGCTCCCACGACCACCAGAGGGGAGTGATGCCCCACCCCCGAAAATTTGTACATCAATTTTATCTTGAAACGCCCTGGGTAACAAACATTGCAGTTTAAAGAAAGAAAGAAAAAAAAATGTAGTCCTGATACTTCCATGGAAGTCTTAGAAGACTTCTCTGTAATAAAAGAGAACATACATGGGTTTAGGAATTAGGACATACATCTGACAAAAATATAACAATACCTACAAAGGCTGATATGTATAAACTAAGCCAAGGTGAGTACCACAGATGTGCCCTCATCTCTGCATTTCTAAATTTCTATGACTCACTGCTCGTTCCATTCATTTTGTCATCTAATCATAAACTAACTTATCTGCTAATTATGTCTTATAAACAAAAAAATTATTAACTAGAAGTAAAAGAATTGTCACGATATTCTCCTAGAGGTGTTAAAAAGAAAGAATTCACTAACAAATGGTGGCAACAGAAAATACTTGGAGCTGTCTAACTAGTCCTGAAGAACCTCAAGCCAAAAGAAAACGTCCTAACCTTTCACTGCCTGCTGTGCCCTTTCTCATTCCAGTAACAGCCCAGGCCCTTCCTACTTTCCCTACTCTCCCATTCCTCTGACCTACATACTAAACTCTTTTTCTGCCTCCAAAATGTCATCTCATTCAGGAAGCCTGTCCTATCCATCCCCTCTGCCAAAGAGCTCATGCTTCCTTCCTTTGTTCTAAGTTTATACTATGGACCACATATCATAATTTGTTACTAGACTGTGAGTCATTTTCTTAGATGCAGCCTATCTTTTGTACGACTAATGCCTCAAATGGTGCCATACTCAAAGTCGGTGTTCAATAAGCATTTAAAGAAATTACTAGGATCCTGGTGTTTACACACAAGGTAGATTAATATAGTTTTTCTTTTAAAGACAAGCAACTGGAGCTGAGCCCCAGTAGCATAAGTGGTTGAATGTAGGACTGCGGCCCGCAGGCTGGTCGGTTCAAATCCAGTGGCAGTTCTCATGAGCAGCATTGGGTAGCATCCACAACCACCAGAGGCAGTGATGCCCCCCCCCCCCAAAAAAAAAAGACAAGCAACTGAAACAATTATAGAAATGGAATTAACAGCTTAAACTAATTCAGTGTGCCAAATACATGAAAGAGTTACCCACTGACATAGTCATTAATGTGTCTTACACTCCAGAAATCTCCTTTCCCCCAACACTTAATTCCAAAATAGATATTCAACTGACAAGGAGATTTAAGTCCAATCCTGACAAAATGCATAGATTCCATTTTTCAAGACCCTTTTCAACACTATAATTCCTCAACTTTTAAGATGCAAGGGCACCTGCTTCATTTCAGAGATGCTATAAACCAGGAGTGCTCACATTTTTTGAGCATGCGAGCTACTTATAAAATGATCAAGTCAAAATGACCTACCAACTACAAAAAGGCAAAACATATATTTATTCTATTTATTTATTTATTTATTCATAAATGCATTGAGAATTCTTTCTACGTACAATATATGTGTATGGCCCTTGCATGAGTCCATGTTGCCCAACACAACACAATTAACTATGTACATTTCTTGTTATTACCTGAGTTGACTCTGATGACCTGCACTGAATGGAATGAGCCAGGGATGCACAGTCCAAACAGTCGCTGCTGACAGCCAGCCTCAAGCACACTTCCAAATGACCATCAGTCATGGTGGAACGGTACTTGGACTGAATGATCTTTATGTGGGAAAAGGCTGACTCACATCAATAAGTAGAGCTGAAGAATACGTTCAAGGAGACAGCACATTTTCTCATGCTTGAGTACTTTCCCTCTGCAAGTAAGTTCCAGAGCTGCTTATGAGCTCTGGACTTCAGCTGAGTGTCCGTGTGTAATGTCAAAATCCATATGAAAGTGTTGCGTCTTTGTTTTCTTACTTGGTCCAGCTCTCCCACTCATTTTAATATCCTTTGTATGTTTAAGAGAAAAAAAACCTAGGCCTAAAAATGGGCGATATCTTAGCTTGTCAATCTTGCCACACTTGCACAGTTGTTTGTGCATGCGCTTGACATCTAAGATTGTATCTGATGGGCTGCACTGTATATCATTTAAGTGACTGGATTGGTAATAGACTTAAGTCTATTTTTTCAATGCCATGAGATCGACTAGTAGATCATGACTGATGTATTGCTATATACCATCTGATCCACAAAAGTGAGCTTATTGGCTAGTCAAGTCTCTGTGAAAGCCTGGACAGAAAATATATTTCAAGTTGAATTGTGGCTATGATAGACAAAAGGAGTTGCTGAATGTTGCAAACACTTAAGTGCTTGATTGTTAACTAAAAGGTCAGCAGTTTGAGTCTACTAAAGGAAACAAAGAAGTTGGATTATATGAAGAAGAATGCATTATCAGGATTGAAGGCAACACCCGGAAACATGCAGATAACAAAATTTTTCTTGCTCAAAATGAAAAGGTCTTAAAGCATTTACTGCAAAGAGAAAGGAACGTAGCCTTATCAGCATGAATTTAAACTCAATGTAAAGAAAACTAAAATCCTCACTGCACTGGTCGAATGTGCTTCACAACAGCAAGATCTACTTTAAGGACTAAGATGTGTCTGATGCAAGCAAGGTATTTTCAATAGTCTCATATGCATGTGAAAGCTGGACATAAAATAAGAGACAGCTGAATCAATGCATTTGAATTATGGTGCTGGCCCACATTATTGACAGAACCTAGGACTGCCAAAAGAAGAAACAAATCTGTCTTGGAAGAAATACAACCAGAATAAGCTCCAGAGACAAGGTTGGCAAGACTTCATCACATGTACATACGATCAGGAAAACCAGTCCCTGGAGGACATCATGTTTGGCTAAACCTTCAACAAAACGGACTGACAAAGAGGCTACAACAATGGGCCCAACATGAGACCACTTGTGAGGATGACACGGGACTGGACATAGTATTTCTTTCTGTTGTACCTGGGATCACTATAAGTCGTAACTGGCTCAACAAGACCTAACAACCATAGAGCCACCTTGAAAGAAAAGCCTGGTGTCTACTTCCAAAAACCGCTGTGAGAACTCTCCAGAGCACAGTTCTGTCTTGATACACATGGGGTTGCCATGAGTCAAAAGCAAATCCATGGCAACTGGTTTGGGTTTTGACTGATGGCAGGCAGAATGATGAGCCCAAGAATGCAGGCAGTCTGTACAAACTGAAAAAGGGAAGAGGAAGGGTTGCACCTCACGTTGCACAAGAGCCTCCAGAAGGGGTTCGGAGGTGCTAACACCTTCATTTTGACAAAATAAATCCTATTTTCAAATCTGGTTCCAGAACTGTAAGGTAAAAAAATCAGGGCCGTTTTAGGCCATTAAACTTGTGGTAATTTGTTACAGGGGCAATAGGAAACTAACAACACAATCCTACGTGGTGTCAACAATGCGTAAGTACCCAACACTTACCTTCTAGGAGGAAATGATCTCGAACAGCTTCTGCAGCTAGCACAGACTTTCCACAGCCTGCCATTCCATACACGGTGACCCATCCTGGTTCACCATTCAGCATGAAGAGCTTTTGCTGAATTGCATTAACCAGCTTCTTCCTGGTAACAAAAACAACTGGCCTCTGTGGTACGCCACCTTCACACAGGACTGTCCGTACTGAAATCCCAAATAAACTAGCATGAGTAAGTAGAACTCATTTAAAATGGTTATTTAAGAAATACAGAAGCAGCGGGAGGTAACGACCTTCCTCCAGAGCCTCCAACAGAAAGAGAAACCTTTCTTGGACCCTGAGTTTGAACTTCTAGAATCCTATACTGTGAGAAAACTGTTTCTTAAAAACAAACATATCGGGCTGAGCCCCGGTGGCGTAGTGGTTGTGCGCGGGACTGCGGCCCACTGGGACGGAGGTTCAATTCCAGCAGTGGGGCTGGGCCTCCTACTCCCACCGCCGGAGAGCAGTGATGCCAAAAAAAAAAAGAAAGAAAGAAAGAAACAAAATCAAACTTATCAAGAGAGCCTCAAAATCTCTTAAGGAGTTAAGACACGTGGCAAACTTATAAACTTCAACTCTTTTATTTCTTAGACTACCCAGAGGGAAAAACACACACATACACACATCCTTACTCGCCCTCGTCCTTCCTGACTCTCCAGCCCTTTGTTCGGGATCTGTTTGGGTTTTTTGCATATTGAAAACTGGGAAGAGTTTTAAAAGAGTACTATTTATGGAATCCCCTTAAGGAAAATTAATTTCTAAAGATCTCTTTCCTCTATATAACCTCTGGATATGTTTTCAGGAAGGACCAATTCCTGGAGAAGGACATCATGCTTGGTAAAGTAGAGGGTCAGCAAAAAGAGGAAGATCTTCAACAAAATGGATTGACCCATCGGTTGCGACAATAGACTCAAGCTTAACAACTGTGAGGTGACAAATGACTGGGCAGTGAACATAGGGTCCCACTCTATCATACACAAGATCACTATGAGTTAGAATCGACCTAATAGCTCTATCAATACACAGAAATGGAGAACTTTAAGGGTCTATAAATGATCTTATCTCTAAAAAATCAGTGTATGTGTTATTAACTCAGCAGCAAACAATCAGTGGGAAAACAGAAAAAGTGAGGGTTAACATATTTGTGAGGGTTAAAGTATATAAACTGTAAAACCAACCGACAATTTTTTTCATATGCATCTTCAGTGAACTGATCAAGGTGTCTTAGGCAAATTCCATCTACAGCAAGGCAACACTGTCACAAGGCAGCCAAAAAGTGATAAAAAGAATGATGGATACAAACCATATGAAGTTATTCCACCAACTGAATCTTTGTCATTGGAAGAGGACAAAACAGGAACTCCAACATGGAGAAGGGCAGCCAGATCTTTATACCCTTCGTGCAGCAAAGCATTGTAGAATGATATATAAGAATAATTATCTTTTTTAAGTATGATTTTAATTAGCATAGCTGCCCGTTGCTGTTGAGTGGGCTATAAACAAAAAACAACAAAAAGGTTAAGTAGCTTAGTATACAATTCATACTTCTGTAAGAGAAAGTTAGCAGAGATCAGTAAAACTTTAAAATAAAGTCTAAGTATAGACTCTTACCTCAATCTTGACTTTTTCTTCTTCTGATATTGTTAAAACTCCATCACTAATCATGTGATCCATGATATAGGATGTTTTGATGTCCCTTTCCAAGGCTTCTTTGTGCTGAAGCAAACAATTTCGGGCTTTTGCATCCATCCTCTCTCGATTTTTTCCCTCTCTTCTGAGCTTTCAACCATGAGCTGCACAAAAACACAAAAGTCAATAACACAAAAAGATATGCAACTCACTATTAACCAAGAAATGTGAAAAAAATGATCTTTTGATATTTTTTATAAACGAGAAAAACCTAGTGCTTCAAAGGCATGTACAAAAGGCATTCTTGGCTGAGCCCCGGTGGCGTAGTGGTTGAGCGCAGGACTGTGACCCACTGGCTTGGTGGTTCAAATCCAGCAGCAGCTCTGCAGGAGCAAGGCTGGGCCTCCCACTCCCACCAGAAGGCAGTGATGCCTCCAAAACAAAACAAAACAAAAAGGCATTCTTATGGACACTTAGGGAACACAAAATGGCATTTCGCTAAGGAGCTCTGGTGGCACTGTTGAGTCAGTGTTGGACTGATCACCACATGGTAGGTGGTTCAAAATTACTGGCAGTTCCCTAGGAGAAAAACAAGGTTGTCTGCTCCCATAAAGACTGACAGTCCTGCAGATCTCATATAGGGCCCCTATGAGCCAGAATCAACTCGATGGTAGTGGGTTTGGGTTCGGGTTCGTGTTGGGTAAATGTCGGATTGCGAACCACAAAACTGATGACACCAAACAACCAGTGGTTTTCAGAAGATGAGGCGATATGCTGCCATAAAGATTTACAGCTTGATCCAGCAGCAGCTCTGCAGGAACAAGGCTGGGCTTCTTACTCTCACCAGGGCAGTGATGCCAAAAACAACAACAACAACACAAGATTTACAGCTTGGACTATCTATTATGAAGTCAGATGCAAGTGGATTTGGCTTAGATTACTGCTGACTAGTGGAACTCATAACGAAATAAAACATGTTCATCTTTCTCAAACCACTGACTTTTTGGTTAGCAGCTTAATCATTGTATCACAAGGACTCCTTCTTTACTTCAAGTAGAGATGTACGTTTATGTGCGCAAATACTCTGCATTTAGAGATGAGTCTGTCAGGGTGCAAAATAGCACTGATGAAACACACAGCCTTCCTCTAGTTCTTTGGTGTTTCCTTCCCCCAACTATCATAACCTCAATTCTGCCTTACAAATCGGATTAGACCAGAGCATGCACACTGCTAAGAGCCCACAACACAGGAATCCAGCACAGATAAACCCCTCTGGGCCAACAATGAGAGTAGAGATACCAGAAGGATTAGAGGAAGGTAGGGGGGAGAATGGGGAAATCCATCACAGGATCAACCTACAACCCCCTCTCAAGGTGACAAATAAGTGAAAAGTGGGTGAGGGACGACAGAGGACAATGTAAAATATGAAAATAATAGTCTATAACTTATCAAGGGTTCATGAGGGAGCATGGTTGGGGAGGGTGAGGGATAATGGGAGCTAATATCAGGGGCTAAAATGGGAAGAGAATGCTTTGAAAATGATGGCAGCATATGTGCAAATGTGCTTGATGCACTGAATGAAATGTATGGATTGTGATAAGAGATGTAAGAGCCCCCAATAAAAGTATTTTGAGCCCCGGTGTTGTAAGTGGTTGAGTGTGGGACTGTGGCCCATGGGCTTGGCAGTTCAAATCCAGCGACAGCTCTCAGGAGCAGCACTGGGTAGCACCCATGACCACCAGAGACAGTGACGCGCCCCCCACCCAAAAAAAGTATTTTTTTAAAAAACCATTTAACAGAGAGTATGTGATTGAGAAAAAGATGAAAATGATCTAAATGCCCATCACTCTGAATATGGATTGAAATACGTAGAGTTCAAGTATCAAATGAAATAACATACAACCAATCAACACAATAATGATACAAATGTCTACATACTGACGTGGAAAGCTGTTCCTAACACACTGCTGAATGAAAACAGAAATATGATCTTATATGTATAACAAAACATTTAGATCATTAATAAGGAAGTTTATTCATCAAATGCTTATATATTGAGTGAAATAAGTCAATCACAAAAGGACAAACATGTTCTGTAAGACTTCATTTACATAAAAAGACAGGAAAGGTAAATGTTTGAGGAACTAAGTATTACAGATTACCAGGGTGGAAGGAAAGAGGGAGAATGGGTGACATGTCTTGTTTATAAAGGAGCACTGGTGCCAAAATAGTGAAGTATCAACTAATCAAAAAAAAGAAAAAGAAAAACTCACTGCTATTGAGTCCAACTCACAGTGACGCTATATAGGGATATAGGGTTTCTGAGGCTGTAAAATTTTTTGTTTTTGTTTTTGGGGGTTTTTTTTGGGGGGGGGGCATCATGGCCCTCTGGTGGTCGTGGGAGTTACCCAGCCTTGCTGCTGCTGGATTTGAACCGCCAAGTCAGTGGGCCGCAGTCCCGCACTCAACCACTATGCCACCGGGTCTCAGCCCGTAAAATTTTTTTTATAAATCATTTTACTGGTGACTCCTATCATGATCAATACATGTCAATTATATGCAGATCACACCTGCACACCTGTTGCGATCATCATTCTTAAAACATCTTCCTTTTACCCAGGCTCCCAAGCTGTAATTTTTACAAGGAAGGACAATCTCATCTTCCTCTGAGGGAGGTAGCAGAGCAGCTCATGGACTTGAACCTCCAACCTTGAAGTTTAGCAGAGCAATGCCAAATGTTTATATGGAGTAGTTTCTGTTTATGGTGCTTTAAAAAAAAAAACTCTCACTGACTAAGGGTATATTGCACACTGATTTTTTTTTTTAGGGCTGCCAATAAATCGCACACCTGTAAAAAGCTGTATGTGTTTACAATAACAACCACTAAACTTGAAGAAAATGTTTAAGTATCATCAAATACCTCATGGAACTTGGCTATGTGATTTGGAGCTTTAGGGATGTGATTTCGTAACACATTCAGTCAACTGGTCTAAGAGTGTGGTAAGAGCTCTGAGTCCACTTCCTAGTTCATTGGGGTCTTGAGCTTACAAGCAGCCTCCAAACCATAGCTGGTCTCTAATTTTCTGAAGCAACCCAGAAATTAAGAGTCGGGACAAGAGGACATGAAATGTGAAGTTCACTGTCTCTGTGCTAAGAGACCAGAAAAACTGGATGATGACAAATTAGCATTTCCAAGCACTCTTCTCACATGCCCACTCCACTAAGGTTTCTGCTGAGTGTGAAAGATGATGAAATAACAGAAAATACCTTCTGATGTCACTTCTTGGACTACGAGGAAAAAGAAGATTCTCTATTAATAAACAACTCTTCGGTTTCTATGAATATTTATTCAAATATAATGCAAAGCTTTTCCATGGGAAGAAAATCCTGATGAGAATGTTGTCAAGTTTTTAAAAACATAAACAGCATTCCATCCAACAAATTAAAAGTGTCATTCAATGAACAGTTGAGCCCTACTTGTTGCCTGGTACTGAGAATACAGAGATGGTTCAATCAAATCGCTAGAGAAACTTACAAACTTGTGGAAGAAAAGCTATTTCATGATCTGAACTAGGGCAACAGTCAAGCTTCAACAATGAGCACCTTTTTCTAAAGTCATCAAAGTGGCACTTGTAAAATTAAAACTCAAAAAGTTTGTGAGAAAATGCGATCAAAAGATAGCTGGGGTTTTTTCCCCACATAATCATTGATGTAGTTCCTCCCACCGCCCCCTTTCACACCACCACCCAGGTAGAAAGCATTCCTCTAAGCTTTACTGATTTTCCTGGTGGCTCTTGGTGGCTGTGCACTGGGCTGAGCTCTGTAAAGTCTGCGGCGATGTGAAACCACCGGGAGCTCAGAGGAAGAAAGAGGCTTTCTCCTCTGGCAAACCCACAAGGTTGCCTTTTCGCCAACTAATAAAAGGAAACGTCATGATTCGAACCAAGATGATCACATTTCAAAACGCAAAAGCCTTTATTAGCTTAATGAAAACGTGACAGGGATGAAATTCAGCTTGACAAAATGAACTTTCAGGTTCTGCCCGACAGAATAGTAGCAAAAGGACCCTGTGGCGAGGTAAAACTAATTTCCAATTTACGTCCACCCATTAAAATTGTAAAATACGTGTCTTCCCTCTGCCCACCTTGGAAGGTTTTGAACGATTTCCCCCAAAGTGCCCGACCTCTTGGAAGCCCGACGTCTTCAGAGAAGAAAGGAACCGTCCATCCAGGAAAACCTTCACCTCTTACTGCTTCCTCCTTCGATCGTCTCTCTTCCTCGGACAGGTGCACGGCTTATCCTGTCCCGGCAACTTGTTGCCGACCCTCCTGAGCACCCGGTGCGGGGCGAAAAGCCGGCGGGCAAACTTACCGGAACCGCAGCCCCGAGGTCTGACGGGCACCAGCAGCCCGAGGGGGCCAGACCCAGCCGCCGCCTGGAGGGCCAGCGGCCGGGCACGGGGTCCCGCGCCCCGGGCAGGCCTCACCGGTGCCTCACCTGGACCTCCGCAGCGCGGGCGCGGTCGGACCCCCGCCAGGTCTCGCGGCGCGGGTGGGTGGGCGTCACCCCCGCTGCCAGACCGCACACTTCCTCCCGGGGCGCCGACGTGAGGCCCGGCTGCCGGGCGGCTCTTGGGGCCGACCCCGCCCCAGGACACAAAGGCAAGAGGCCGCTCGGGCGGTCGCCCCCACGCTCCAGCAGAAGCTGCCCCGCGGCGGGAGCCAGCGCCCCTCGGGACGCCCCGGCGGCCACTTCACGTCCTCGCTGGTCCCCACACAGGTCCAGACGCCTGGCCCTCGGCACCGTCAACCTTTCCGCGCCGAACTCAAGAACCCGCATCCACGGGCCCGCGCCGCGGCAGTACCGCAGGGTAGTGAAAACTCCGCGGACCCGCCCAGTCGGACCGCGGGCGTCCGCTTAGGCACAAAAACACTACCCGGGCTCCTAGGGCGGCCGCCGGCGCCGCGCTCGGCCCAAACGAGCCCCGCCCCTCTCGGGGGCGTGGCTAATTCACAGGAGCGCGCGGTGCTGTAGCCAGGAGGAGACTGAGGTCTCGCAGGCGCGCTCCAGGTTGCGCGCGCGGCCCGGCCGGCCCCGCCCCCTCGGAGCTTGGATTTCCTCCTGTGCGCAAGTCCGGAAGTGGGGTCGCGGCGCGCTTCAGTCGGAGGCTTAGGCGCCCAGCTGCTGGGGAGATGCTGGGGAACTGCGAGGATGGCGGGCACGGAGTCGGGGGCCGGATTCTGGGCGGCGCCAAGCCTTTGAGGGGGCGCGGTCTCCACCCTAGACTCCGGAGCAAGCTAAAGCCGCCACGTCCCGTTCACTTCCCGCCCTCCGTGTGGAGAAGGCCCCACTCCGCGGTCGTTATTCCTCAGGGCCCGCAGAGATGTCGGAGTTGAAGAGCCGGAAGAAGTCCTCGGCCAAGGCGCCGTCCGCAGAGTCCGGGAAGCCGAGCGACGGAGGGAAGAGCCTCGCGACCCGGGGCGGTGGAGGCAGGGGCTGGGCGGACCCCCGGACCGGCCTGAGCCTGCTGTCGCTGGGGACATGCCTGGGCCTGGCCTGGTAAGTGGACGCGAGACAGAGCCAAGTCCCGTGTCCTGCGACCTGTGGTCGCCCGGCTCCGCGGGAATCACATCCCTGCCGCGGCCCGGCCCGGCCCACCCAGCTCCGCGGGCCGCGAACCCCCAGCCCGCTACCTTTCCGCCCCAGAGAAGGGACCGCCTGAAGGTGCGGTTTCCTTCCCACCATTCTTGGAATGTCTTCTTCTGCGGTACTGGTAAATAAATCGAGTGCAGGTATTTTTTATTTTTCTTTTGGATTCCTAGGAAGCCGGGTCAGCGCTCTGAAACCATCAGCACTTCCACTGGAGAAAGACGGGACTTTCTCAGTTTTACCCTTCCCCTATTAAGGTCGCTGTGAGAGTTGCTTTGCAGTTGGCTTAAGAGCAGGGAGTTCGGTGCTTTTCATTGTTTCTGGACAGTTAAACTGGAGTTGAGACTTAATATTTAGGAACGAGCCCGCCCTGCAGCTTACCATCCGGGAACCGTTCAAAACTTTCCTGTTTTTATAAGTCGATACGTGTGTCACCTAGCCTTTGTCTCAGGCAGTGTTCGCCCCTCTTCCTAACGCTCCCAGCCATAAATGGTAAGGAAAACATTGCAACTTTTTCTCTTGGCAACTCTTTGTTTGTTGGTTTGTTTTTTTGGGGCATCACTGCCTCTGGTGGTTGTGGGCGCTCCCCAGTGCTGCTCCAGAGAGCCGCCACGGGATTTGAACCGCCAAACCCACGGGCCCTGCACTCAACGACTTACACCACGGGGGCTCAGCCCGCAACTTTTTTTAGTATGGTTTCAAAGCAGTGACTCTTGATAACATATCCCTTATACATTCGGTTGCTAATCACAAGATTAGCATGTCAAAACTACCTGCAGCCTTGAAAGAGAAAGGTAAGGCTTTCTACTCAGGTAAAGGGTTGCAGTTTTGAAAAAACAGGCACAATTCTAGCCCGTCCATGAAGAGTTGCTCTGAGGCACAGTTGGCACATGGCAGTCATCATGTATTGAAAACTAAAGTCTTTTTTAAGTTACAGATTGAACTTTAGTACTGTGAAGGTGCAAAAGTGTA
This sequence comes from Nesogale talazaci, assembly GCA_004026705.1. Classification (NCBI taxonomy): domain Eukaryota; kingdom Metazoa; phylum Chordata; class Mammalia; order Afrosoricida; family Tenrecidae; genus Nesogale; species Nesogale talazaci. The sequence continues at coordinate 10,959 of PVJH01009326.1, read as the reverse complement.
GTAGTAGTGTTCACTTATAACAAAGCAAATGTTCACTGTCAACCTAGTAAATAATGATAAATGAATACAGCAGTAACCATAGCCCACTTTGTTTTCTCTAGTCATTTTTTGGGGGGAAATAGAATATGATTTCATTTTAATAATTAAAAATTCCCAAGCAGTTCCTATTTAGAAGATAGTTTTGAACAATAAAACCCCTAGAGCAAATGGTTGCATCCTTTGTTAGCAACCACAAGGTGAGTATACCCACAGGTACCTGAGAAGAGAAGACCTGGTGATCTGCTTCCAGAAAGGTCATCTATTATCCCGAAAAAACTCCCAGTAGGAAAATAAACTTTGAAGGGAGGAAAAGTATTGAGAAATAGATGCTTCAGCTCAGGAATTTACTCTTCTTTTTTTGTTTGTTTGTTTGATTTGTTTGTTTGTTTTTGAGGAGGGGCATCACTGCCCTCAGGTGGTGGGAGTAGGAGGCCCAGCCTTTGCTCTGTGGAGCTGGAATCGAACCTCCATCCCAGTGGGCCGCAGTCCTGCACACAACCACTACGCCACCGGGCCACAGCCCAGGAATTTACTGTTAATATCTCTAGTAAATGCAACCATTTTACATCCACTAGGAAGATTTTATTTGGAAAGAATTTTTGTTTTGTTTTTTGGGGGCATCACTGCCCTTTGGTGGTGGGAGTAGGAGGCCCAGCCTTTGCTCCTGGAATTGAACTTCCACCCCAGTGGGCCACAGTCCTGCGCACAACCACTTCACCACCGGGGCTCAGCCCTTGAAAAGATTTTTATTATAAACAATGAGCTGTTATATCTAAAATTGGCAAATGCTATGGTTGTTTTTGACTCATTTAGACAAGCTCACTGCCTTCCACTCAATTCCAACTCAGTTACCCTATAAGATAGAGTAGAAGTACTTCTGTGGGTTTCCAAGACTAAATCTTTTGGGTCTAAAAAGCCTCTTTTTTCACTGAGGGACTGGCAGTTTCAAATTGCTGACCTTGCAGTAACAGCCCAGCATGTGGCCCACTATGCTGGGGTGACACCTGGAAAGGTCACAGGCAGAACTATGGGTAGAACTATGGGAAACGATTATTCTCTGCACCAAATTAGCTTCCAGCTCAATAATTTATATACAAACTACTCTGACATTAGTTGATATTCTGAGCACTGGGTCTGCATTCTCCCTAGGTCCACTCTGCGCCTTCCCTATTTCTGTTCCTCTAGTTGCTCTGACCTTTTTAAAGCTTCCTTTTGAACAAATATTGACAATTTAGCTTCCTAAGATTGATTATTATAGGAAGCACCTGGGGCTGAGCCCCGGTGGCGTAGTGGTTGTGCGCGGGACTGCGGCCCACTGGGACGGAGGTTCAATTCCAGCAGTGGGGCTGGGCCTCCTACTCCCGCCACCAGAGAGCAGTGATTGCCCCCTCTCCCCCCAAAAAAAAGAAGCACCTGGTTTTATTACTAAAAGTCTTACACAGTAGAAAAGGGATGCAAGACACCCACTAATCTAGAACGTTTTTGAAGCTAATGTATTTCTAATTGTACTTTACTGGTGACATATTTCTCAAAGTTAGTAGATGTATAGGGATAGAGTAAGATGTTGATTATTAACTGTTCTTTTCTCCCCAAAAAAAGATCATTAATTCTAGAAATATGTTTGTTGGTGATTTTTTTTTCCATCCAGGAACAGATGTGCTGAATTTTTTATTTAAGATAAACTGCTCTTTTGCCTTAAAATCCATGCCCTTCGTATACCCTGAAAACCTTTTATGTAATGGGGAAGTTGTTCAGTAAGAGATTCTTGCAAGCTAAATGATATGTTGCATCTTTGGGGAACCTAAAGCAACTGGTTTTAGTTACTAGATCTATTAGTTTAATTCTTTTTAACTAAAGCTTCCTGTTCATATAAGAGAAGTAACATTACAAAATGTTTGACTCTTCAGTACTAATTACTATCCTGGAGAAAAACTCCCAATGGGAAAATAAACTTTGAGGTGAGAGGAAAAGTTATGAGAAATAGATGCTTCGGCTCAGGAATTTGATGTTGGTATCTGTAACACAACATTTTACATTCATTAGGAAGATTTTATTTGCAAAGAATTTTATAACAAATAATGTTGAGGCAAATTATAAATAAAATTGGTAGATGCTATGGTTTTTGAAAATAGTTTGACTTTTTAATTAATCTTATGAGTTCTTTACCACAAGAATTGAAATATATATACTCTAATCACATTTTCTGGCAAACTGTTCATGATAAGTTTAGGAATAGCAATTTTTACCTATTAAACATTTATAAACATTTACTAAATAACTTTTAGTGTCTTTTGAAATATGTAAAGCACTCCAGAATTATAACAAAACCATTAGAATCTTTACCAATAGAAAAATACTTCTGCATCTTACAACTAGCCCATCAAATCTTCATTGAGAGAATAGTATGAATGTGCCTGTGTGTTTTTATTGCAGCATATTCATCCAATGTTCAGTCAAGCTGAGGGGGAAATCAACCTTTCCGTGGCCCAAGGAAACACACTACGTAATTGTCTTTAGATCTTATCTTAGCTCCCTAATGCTGCTAAAACACACATACCACAAGTAAGTGGCTTTAAAAAACAGATAATTATTTTCTCACAATTCACAAAGTTAGAAGTGAAGGAACCTTAGCTATTTCACCTTGCAAATAATCCTTGTAGATGCCATCTCTTTCTGTCACCTGCCTTTCACTAACTCGTGTGTGTCTCTGTATTATACCTCCGAAATCAGGTTTACAGCCTATCCTCTCTAGTGTGCTTTCATTAACATAGCAAAGCCAAAACTATTTCCAAATAAAATCACAAGTTCAAAAGATAGGATTCCAATGCGTATTTTAGAAGGGGTCACAATCCAGTTAATAACAGGCTTTAGACACTTTTCAGGAAATTAGACTAATAATGCATAACAAACTTAAAGCTGTGATACTTTAACATTTCTCTGGCAAACAAAGTTCTGATGTAATATGCTCTGAGGAGCTTTGGAAGTATACTTGATAAGCTCCTGTCCAATAACCAAAAGTTCATCCGAGAACCCACCAGTAGATCCACAGAGCGATATGACAGTCTACTTCCTCAAGGATCATAGCTTTGGAAAACTGTGAGGCAATTCTACTCTATCTTACAGGGTCAGTGTAAGTCAGAATCAACACACCAGCAGTGGATTGGGGTCTTAAAGGTTCCCTGGTGCAGCTATCAGGTAAGCATTGGACTACTACCTGCATAGTCATCAATGCAAACCCACCAGCCACTCAGCAGGAGAAAGATGAAGCTGGCTTCTCCTGGGCAGATTTACAAATAGAAAGCCTCAGAAACACTCTGTAAGGTCACTTGATGGCAGAATTGACTTGATGGCAGTCAATTTAGTTTGTGTGTGTGTGTGTGATACTGGATTTTCTAGAGAAGCAAATCCTGTGATTGATATATATACACACATTATATCAAAGCAGTTACACAAAGCAATAAAAAAAGACCCAAACCTAGAGGGTTAGAACTCTGTGTGTGGTCCTGCTAGGTTTGTAACCCTTTTCCTACTTCCACTAGAAGCTGTACTCCCCTAGCAGATCTTAATTCCTTTGTCTTTTACCCTTATCTGAACTAGCTAAATCTGAGAGTAAGGATGTTTGAACAATTGTTGGAGAAGTAGGTTGCAGTCCCTTTGTGTGTTGAATGACCCTGTCACAGAGGTCTCCGGATTCATAACTAGCAAAATGACAGTTATGAATTAATAATGGAAATAGCTATGGGGGGTCACCACAACATGGGGAACTGTATTAAAGGGTCGTGGCCTTAGAAAGATTGAGAACCACTATGTTAGAGCATACCTGCAGCTGGCTCATCAAAAGGGCAATGAAGCAACTTAGGCACTAGTTTGGATGTCAACTTGAAAATGACTTTTTTGGAACTGAAGCAGCTTTCTCATAGAGGAAAGCCATCACTTTCCTTAATATTAGGTAAGTTTGTATTTATGAAGCACTTAGATTAATGTCTAGGACATCTATGGGAAAATAGAAGTTTTAATTCATTAGCACCATGCAGACCACTTTTTCCATTAAGCAACACTTTGGTTTTTATAATGTACTTCTCATAGGTCAAAAAAGCAATAGCTGCCATGATATGGCACCCTATGAGAGCCCTTTACACAAAGGGTTTTTAGGGTATATGAAAGGCATGGATTTTTAGGCATAGAACAGTTTATCTTTAATAATAATTTCAGCATATCTGTGTGTTTATGAATTTGTTCGGTAGTCTACCCAGACTAACCCAATGACCAATATTAAATATACCACAGGCTGCCCACCCCCCAAAAAAATCTCTGTTGAAAGAATTGTTGCCAAAATGGTCTTTAGAAAGTATAATGAGATTTTGTCTCATATACTCTGAATGGACATGTAATCAGGAGGGACTAGTTTCTGGAAAACATCATGCTTGCTAAAATAGTGTCAAAATGAAGAAGACCCTCAGCAAGATGGATTGATACTGTGACTGCAATAATGAGCTCCAACAGCAACAATTAGAACTGCACAGGACCTAGCAATGCTTTATTCAGTTGTGTATAAAGTCATGATGAGTCAGAACAAACTCAGTGGCACTAACACCAACAACTACTTAATACTTCAAAACCAAACCACTTGCCATCAAATTGATTTCTGACTCATATGACCCTACCCAAGGTTTCAAGGCTGTAATATCTTATATAAAAATCATTTTTGAAGGCTATTACAGCTCTTATAACAACCCATACATCGATTGTATGAAGCACATTTGTACATACTTGCCATCATTTTCTGAACATTTTCTTTCTACTTGAGCCCTTGGTATCAGGTCCTCTTTTTGTCCCTCTTTCCCCCACCCTCCCTCCTTGTGAAGCCTTGTTAAATTGTAGATCAACAGTTCTCACCCTGTGGGCCCTGACTCCTTTGGGGGTTGGATGACCCTTTCTCAGGGGGCACCCTATTCTTAACAGTATCAAAATGAAAGTTACGAAATAGCAATGAAAATAATTTCATGGTTGGGGAGGGAGGGTCACCACAACATGAGGAACTGTATTCAAGAGTTGCAGCATTAGGAACGTTGAGAACCACTGTTAAAGATTATTGTTTTCATATCTTATACCATCCACTTTTTCCCTTCATGGACGTTTCTGTTGTTTGGGGGATGGGATTAATAATCCCTTTACTGTACCTGGTAGTATTTATTTGTCCTGGATTCCATGTGTTGAGAGCTCTTATCTGTACCAGTATACATGCTCTGGGCTAACTGGGTTTATGAGATAGAACTGGGGTCATGATAGTGTGGGAGGAAGCATTAAAGAACAAGAGGAATTTTGTATGTTCTGTCAGTGCTGTAGCACACCCTGACTGACTCATCCCTTCCTTGTGACCATTTTGTGAGGGGATGTCCAGTTGTCTATAGATGGGCTATGGGTCCCCATTCCGACCCCCTCGTTCACATCGATAGGATTATTTGTTTCCAGTCTCCTGATCATGTCAACACCTTGTGAGTACACATACTGGTGTGCTTCTTCCATGTGGACTTTGTTGCATCCCTGCTAGATGACCACTTGTTAACTTTGCATCTGTAAGGCCCCAGACACTATATCGTGTAATAGCTGGGCACCATCAGCTTTCTTCACCACATTTGCTTATGCACCCATTTTTGTCTTCAGTGATTATGTCAGGAAAGTGAGCATCAAAGAATACCAGCTTATGAGAACAAAGTGTGCATTGAGGAAGGTCTTGATCTGCCACACTGATTGTTGTGTCCATCAATGCCAACACTTAACTAACAGCACTACCAATGTACCTTTCTAGATGATAAATGCACTGCTGTGGGTTGTATTGTGTGCCTCAAAATAAGTGTCAATTTGGCTAAACTATGGTTTCCAGTGTTTTTATCTTCCATTTTGTGATGAGATAATTATCCTATGTGTAAATCACATTGTATATTGTAAATCCAAACCTCTGTATTGTCAATGAGGCAGGATTAGAGAGTTGTATAAATGAGGCAGGATAGTCTATAGTTTTGGATTGTATCTTGAGTCAGTCTCTTGAGATATAAAAAAGATGAAACAAGTGAGCTGAACTCAAAGAGACCTCAGTACTAAGTGCTAGGAGTGGAGCACTTGGTCTCTGTGCTAAAGAATGCATAGACACACAGGAAAGTTGATTATCAAGACCACCTCCCAGAGCCAAGAGAGAGAGAAAGCCTTCCCTTTTAGCTCACATCCCAAATTAGGACTTCTAGGCCTCTAAACCGTGATCAGACAAGGTTATGTTCGCTAAACTCACCCAGTTGTGGTACTTCTATTATAGCAGCACTAGATAAGACACATTCCAATTTTAGAATACAGTTCACCCTTGGACAACACAAGGTATAACTCTCCCAACTGCCCTATGCCATTAAATTTCCACATACAACCTTTGACTCCCTGAAACGTAGCCACTAATGACCTGTTGATTGAAAACATTATCAATTATAGTTGTTTAATGCATTTTCTTGTATTACATACTGCATAAAAATATTTCACCAAAAGTTTTCACTAAGTTTCTGTCCCTGCAGTGAGCATTTTCAAATTTCATTTTCTTTTTTATAATGGTCCTTACTCTGGATTCATTTATCTTGAAATGGCAGGAAACCGCAACTGCAGACCTCAGTTTCGGGTATGTATGAACAATTCACCTTTGTTTTGTTTTTGGAATGATATGACTTTGCTTCCTGAGAGCACTTCCAGCAACACTAGTGACACTTCATAGGGTGTTATAGTCAAGGTTTATGGCACTGCACTGCACTAAACATGGTGAGAAATGCCAAGAACTGCAAGGGATCACCTTTTTTTTTCTTTATCAAAATCATTTTATTGGGAGCTCGTACAACTCATCACAGCCCATCCATCCATCCATTGTGTCAAGCACATTTGTACATTTGTTGCCATCACACTCAAAATATTTTCTCTCTACTTCAGTCCTTGGTATCAGTTCCTCCTTTTTCCCCTCCCTCCCTGCCTTCTTTCCCTCACGAATCCTTGATAATTTATAGATTATTGTTATTTTGTCATGTCTTACACTGTCCAACTTCTCCTTTCAAAGGGGTCACTTTTTACTGCTAAATGAAATATACTGTATAATTAGTAAGCATGGGGTGTTGGTTTCTTTCTTCCCAGTCTATATATAAATGGCCTCACAGTTCAAAACAGTGTTTTTCAAGAGTCAGCTGTCCATGTAAAGTATAATGTATGCATTTCTTGTTGAGTGTGACCAGATTATTATCCACACATTATTATCACATGTGTTATTGTCATCAACTTACATTTTCACCATGTTGATTCTGTTATTCAGTTTGTAACTTGAGTCATCAGCCCCTCTCATCTTTCTACTCTCTTTCTGTTAGTTCTGCCTGTTAATGTAAAAACATTTTTAGAAATAAAAGTTTTTCTAAATATTAACCAAGCACAGTCTGGCCTGGAGAAAAATTTGATAGACATCAAAGGTATTTTTCTGCATCATTTATCATTTCTTCCTCAAATATTGTCGTACAGACATCTGTTATTGCAGATATCTCATCAACTTACTTGCTGGGCTGTAAATTATAATTAGGAGAATGCTGTGCTCACTTTTGCTTGAGTAGTACAGTTAAACCAACAGTAGCACTAATACAACACGTAATTAGCCTGGTGACATAAGAGCTTATCTGTTGGACTGTTAACCACAGATCAGCATTTCGAATCCACTAATGTGCCTTTGTCTTCCTGTAAACAGTTATGGGCTAGGAAACCCACAGAGCAGTTCTGCTTGCCCTGTACAGTTGCTGTGAACCTGAATTGACTCGTTGGTAGTGAGTTTGCTTTCCTTTTGGAACACATCTCTATTGATTCCAACTCATGATGACCTTGTGTGTGTCAGAGTAAGAACTGAACCAGGAGATTTTCAGTGGTTTATTTTTCTTAAGTAGACCTTTCAGCCTTTCTTCAGTGGTGCCTCTAGATGGATTCAAGCCATGAAACTTCCTAGTAGCAGTAGAGTACTTTTTTTGGGGGGAGGGGGGAGGGGGATCACTGCCCTCTGGTGGCAGTGGAAGACCCAGCCTTGCTCCTGAAGAGCTGCTGCTGGATTTGAACCACCAAGCCAGTGGGCCCTAGTCCCACACTCAAACCACTATGCCACCAGGGCTCAGCCCAGCAGTAGAGTACTTTAACCACTTCCACCCAGGAACTCCTGCCACCATCCCAAACCCAACACCACCAGTAGAGTACTTTAACCACTTCCACCCAGGAACTCCTGCCACCATCCCAAACCCAACACCATCAAGGTGATTCAGTCCTAGTGACCCTACTAGGCTTTGTGTTTATTGAAACGATGATTAAAAGGGATCAGGTATCAGATATCAAAGAACTAAAAATTATAAATAAGGGGGAGTACAGATTGGGGACTCAAAGCCCATCAGTAGGTGAAGCAACATCACCTTACAGAAGGGTTGTAGGGAGGAGACGAGCCAGTCAGGGTACAGTGTAGTAACAATGAAATAAGCAACTTTCCTCTAGTTCTTAAATGCTTCTCACACACACAAAACCCTCCCCCCCACTATCATGATTCCAGTTCTACCTTACAAATCCAGCTAGACCAGGGGATGTACACGGGTACAAATAGGAACCAGAACATGGGGAATTCAGATGATCCCTTCAGGACCAGTGGGGAGAGTGGTGATACCGGGAGGGTGGAGGGAAGGAGTAGTAGAAAGGGGAAACCAATTCCAAGGATCTACATATAACCTTCTCCCTAGGGGACAGACAACAGGGAATAGGTGAAGGGAGACATCGTACAGTGTACCATATGGCAAAGTAATTTATAAATTATCAAGGGTTCATGAGGGAGGGGAAACGAGCTAATACCAAGGACTTAAGAAGGAAGAAAATGTTTTGAGATTGATGATGGCAACAAATGTACAAATATGCTTTGCATACAATAGATGTATGTACTGATTGTGATGAGTTGTATGAACCCCCAATAAAATGATTAAAAATAAAGTTTGAAACAAAAAAAACCTTCAGCTACTAATACAAGGATTTATGTTCTTGCTTGTAAGATTCAACTGTAAATGGATATGAGTCTTGCAGTTTAGATGGGTTTTTTTTTCTCTTCCAGGTTTGTATTTCAGCAGTCGGAAAAATTTGCCAAAGTAGAAAACCAATACCAGCTACTGAAAATGGAAACCAACGAATTCCAAGGACTTCAAAGTAAAATCAGTTTAATTTCAGAAAAGGTAATTATTATTGGAATCATCTAAGGAGATTTTCTCCTCTTTCTTCCCTACTACAACTTTCCATACTACAACCTCCAGTTTAAAACTGACTTCATCCTGCCTTCTAGACCATAATTATGTTAACTTTCACTGGTCTTCCTACCTCTAACATTCTTTCTTTGATTGTATTTTGAAAGAGCTATTGTTTTAGATAACAAATGTTGTCAGTGAAAACATTCTCAATGTTCACTTAAATGTCAGGTACCTAAAAAACAAAAGCAAAACATATTGCCATCAAGTCAGTTCTTTCTCCCAATGATTCTGTAGGACAGAGGAGAACTGCCCTGTGGGGTCTCCCAGGCATCAGTCTGTAAGGAGACAGACAGACTGCCACATCTTTGTCCCCTGGAGCAGCTAGTGGGTTTTAACTGCCAACCTTATGGTTAACAGCTGAGTGCTTAAACACTATACCATTCGAGCTCCTATCAAGTGTCCATGAAAATCTGCTGTATCATTAATTATAAAACTAGAATGTGAATAGTATTTTTAAAGCTCCATCAATTGTTTTTCTTTTTCCCCACTTTTAAATATATGTAAATATGCAACAAGACTAACAAAATAAGATGGATCCTGTAACCAAATAATAGTTCTACTGAAAATTAAAATAACACCAATGTCTATATTGTATTTCTTAAAGTTGCAAATACAGATTTCCACCAAATGCATTATTAGCTTGATTCTTGGTGCAAAAATGGTTTCCTGTAGAAAAATCAAAACAAGACTAATCTCAATGAAATAGAAACTAAAGATGTCTCAAGTGTCCAAATTTTTCAAAATGCTACACCACTCCATATAATAGCCATCACCGAGCTCATTGGTATAATCCTGTCTGCAGTCTCACAGAACTCAGTAACCACTAAGAAATGGTGCACATAGTTGTGTGTGCCTCAAATCCGAAATTCAGATTCTCCATCCAGAGAATCCTTATCCACAAGGCTGCAAAGCTGGTGGAATCAGGTCAGGTGGAAGTCAGGCAGAGAGAGACAAGTCAGAGACAGGATCCAGGGCAAAAGTTAAAACAGCTTCTGCCCAAGGTCAATTGGGAAGGAATGGTCATAAAAAATGACTTTAGGGCTGAACCCAGGTGGCGTAGTGGTTGTGCGCCGGACTGCGGCCCACTGGGATAGAGGTTCAGTTTCAGCAGTGGCTCCACAGGAGTAGGACCTCCTACTCCCACCACCAGAGGGCAGTAATTCTCAAAAAAAAAAAAAAAGACTTTAAAGGAAAGGTTTTTTTTGTTTCTTTGTTTTTGCTGTTTCTATGTTTGTTTGTTTTTTGCCTTCTGCAGACTGTCCCCTAGGAAACAGGGTGGTGACATGATTCACACTCTAGTAATGTGAAGACTTAAAATATATATTCTTTCTTATCAATACAACAAACAGCTCCCTCCAAACTAAAACTACAATCACATGTATGGAGTATAGAATTTATAGTTGTCACTAAGGGGAGAAATAACTATGACCATATTAACTAATTCTCCATGAGACAAGATAAAAATTTAGGCAATTCTCATGCCTTTCAGGAGAGAGTCACCATATGAGTATCACCTGGTTCTCAGTGTGCTCTTAAGTTTTTCATTTACTGAATGTTTGGGAGCTTGGCGGCATTGTTATTATGCATTCAGTTG